>CM029365.1:3098653-3250167 GCA_017140985.1 Hormaphis cornu
CTATATTATATACTACAAAATTGTTTGCAATATTATATTATATACTATGGCAGACGAAACTGAAAAATTAATAGATCTTGTTCATGACTGTGTGTATTTATATGACACCAGTCATTGTGATTATAAAAACATAGTAAAAAAAGCAGAGGAGTGGAATGAAATAGCCGGGATACTCAACCTTTCAAGTAAGTAAAAATAATTATATTAATTAAAAATAATCAAAACGGTCTTCGTATGAAGTTAGTTCATTGCAGAGGTGATGAAATTCACCAAACTCGTCTCTTTTTTTATTTATTTCGTGTACCCATTTTCTTCTATTCTTGGTTTTGTTCAGTGCAAGGAGAAGAAGAAGTTCTTCGTCAGAACTGCTACTAGATGTCATATCTCAGTTTTTTTCAGAACAAAAACAGTGTTATGTTAACAAATGTTAACAAATGTGTTATAAACGGTGTAAATCTAAAACAACACTAACAACAGACCGCGCAAAATTGCCCGCGCGTTGTTTGACAACACAGATCGCGGCGGGCAGCGGCGCGGTCAGCCCGCTTTCTGTTTGACCAAACCTTAATACAACTCACGTTGATTAATCTCGCTACTCGTTAGACTCGTTAGCCATTACAATCAATTTATGTTAGCTATTTGACATTTTATAAAATAAATATAAAAACGTGTACAACAACATAGGTATAATTAGTTTTTCAATATTATAAATCTTATAGTTGTATAATTGTTAAAATTTATAATGTTATTTTAAATTAATTAAGTAATAAAAAAAACACAATTTAAAAAAAAAATTATATTATTATAAACGCATGTACCCATGCCCCATATATAATATTTTATGGAATGTAAATATTCATAGACTATAAATAAAAATTAATAATTTATTAATAAATATTATGGTGTGTAATTACTAATTTGTATAAAATATAAATAATATAAGTTATAAGATATTATGTTAGTTCTCTTTCTCCGTACTATATATAGTTAATACTTAATAGTTAAGAAATGGTGTGTTTCACATCGACTATCGAGAGATTAAAATCATTAAATTCCATAAGAAACTGAATAGTGAATAGGAAAAATTATAAATCAATATACTTAATGAATGATACCTTATGATAATGAATTATTTCAAACCAAATATTTCAAAAGTTTGAGCAAGAAGTGCGTAAAATTTAATCCAATAGGATAGGTATTATTGAATATAAATCTTATTTTATTATTATAAATTATTAATCTAGTAATTACTAATTCTAATTCAGTTGTTTTATGTTTTAGACATTAGTCGATTAAATTTCGAAAGAATCACTCGCCATTCGGCAGCCGCCGAGTAATATTACAAATTTTTATCATTCGACTATTTCAGCTGATTTCGATACCGAGAGAATCACTCGAGAAGTTTTAAAACAATCGAAATAATCGATTAAATCTAACAATCGAGTATTTCGAGTAATTTCTCTCGATTGTTCCCATCACTAGTATAATACTCAATAGATAACAGATTATACATTTTATAGTTATTAGTTTATACTTTTTATTTCGTGGCCCGTGCTCTTCAGAACAATACCTACTATGATTTATAAAGTATAAACAGATATTAGAAGTCTACTACGTCTAGTGATTCGACGGACGGCCGCAACCGAAAATACTTGTCACAGACGTCCGCCCGACATTACACTCGCGTTGATCTTCGCAGCGACAACAGCTACCGCATACCGAGTTGCCCGTTTAAACTTTTTCGTTTGGCTAAAACAAGTGAATATAACGACAAATTATTATCAAACGAAAATTAAAAAAAAATACATTTCGTGTTAGACCATTATAAGAGTAGAAAGTTATCAAATTAGAAGGGATAACTAAGCATTAGGTCTATGCAATAAATTATTTGGAAAAAAAGGGGTGCCGGGCTCCAAGTTAAGAGGACGCCACAAACTTATAATTACACTGCTAAAACACGTTTGAGCTTTCTGAGTACAGCGCTGCTCTAAATAATTGTCGTAAAAACAAAATTATTTCAGTTTTCATTAATTTGTGGTTTTTGCAGCCAAAATATTTGTAATACAAAATCATTCTTGAAATTGAATAATATATTAATAACTATTTTACAAATTATTATTGTTGTAATTATGTTTCTTTTGGACATGGTGTACAGTGTTACTTATATATTTTTAATTCCTTATCTCATTAATACCATTTTTTTTTTTTTACATTACATTAATTAATACTAATTTACATACTTATGAAAATGTTTTATGTTCAAGTGTTAGGTTATTTATTTTAACATTTGAATGATGTGTATCAGTTTTGTCTTATTAAATTATAATATGTATTCTTTCCAATAGGTACACTTCTAGCCGCCAAAAAATCTTGGGTCTCATCAGTGTACAAAATTGAATTAATTGGTTCTTTTTTCAAGGTACCTAACCATTAGTTACCTTTGTTATTTGTCAATCAAGAAAATGTCTTACCAGCTGTACAGGAACACAACGCTTGGCAATACGCTCCAAGAAAGTATCGATGAATTAATTCAGGTATTACAGACACCAAGACACCATGTGAAGATGCACGTTGTCATGATTGAACGTATTACTTTTTTTTCAAAAATGTTTGCTAATTACAATAAACTGCCTATCGGCTGTATTTTTATTTGAACAAACAGTTTATGTCAACTGTTACAGAGTAAACATTAACTTAAGATCATAGTACAAGAGATCTAAAGTTAAAATATACTACCCCTATTAATTTGTTACGCACATGATGAGTATATACAAAAGTAGATGCTTAATCAATTAGTGTAAACAATCTCCAGTTGTGGGGAAGATAATGCTAATAACCATAATAAATATTTAGTAATATTTGTCTTTTTATGTTTCAGTACGGTCAAATAACGCCGGCACTTGGCATGAAAATTCTGTTGCAATTTGACAAAGCTGTTAACACTTCGTTGGCCACACGTGTGAGATCAAAAATCACTTTCAAGGTATTTATTATGTCTCATTAACTGTACTGCAAGTATTTTGAACCAGAGACATATTAGACTCTTAAAAAATTCCAGACGGTCTGATTCAGTGGCTAGTGCTGAAATTTAGATGGTTTAAAAAATATAATATATGTCTATATCTAATATATGTCTTATATATGTCTATACATACGTCCATAATCAATAGTTATTATTATTATGTTTTGTGTTGTTAAATAATAAAAATACTTTTATATTAATCAAAAAACTAAAATAAAAAAATGTGTATTATTACACTAAACAGTAATACCAATACACTTCATCCTTTCCTTTCTTTTAAATAATACTTAACAACAAATTTCAAGGTCTATTTAGGAAAAAATACATAACATTAAATAAATTTAGTCATTAGTTAAAGTGCTTACGGCTGTATCCACGTGTGAAGTTTGGTACTAACGTTTCGGACTCATTTCAGAGTCCATCTTCAGAGATAGTGTCTGCTTGGCGGCTGAAACTATACTCATATAGTTAGGTTATAGTGCGTAGTATTTTTCCTATCCAGATTAAAGATCCTATCTGTCCCAGTGAAATCAAATAAAAATATGATAGCATTTTATACTAATATTTTTTTCTAAATTTGTTTTTTCAGGCTGGTAAAATGGATACTTATAGGTTTTGTGATAATGTGTGGACATTTATGTTGAGTGATGTTGAATTTAAAGAAACTCAAGAAATGACCAAAGTCGACAAACTTAAAATTGTTGCGTGTGATGGAAAAAGTAAATATTTTTATTTTAAGACAGAAGACACTTCAATTTTAATGTCTCTTCTATGTAATAAGGTTGTTTGATAATATTTTATATGTTATTGACATAAACATTGTTACTCAAGTGCAGGGATGCACAACCAAAGTCGAAGGGCCAAAAATAGGAAAAAGGATCATGTCGAGAACCAAAGCAGCACGTGAATAACAACATTCGCGGGCCAACTTTAAAGGCTACGCGGGCCGAAATTGGCCCGCGGGCCATAGGTTGTGCATCCCTGCTCAAGTGGATTATGCTTATTAAATAGTTAATATTTTAAATCTTAGAAAAAGATACTAATTTATTATAATCTACCATTTAATATTTAAGTATTAAATTTTTTTATAACATAAATTGTTTTATTCACCACTGTTATCATTAAGTATCACTTTATTGTAAATTGGACAATTGTCCATAAGAAATAAAATAAAATAAATAATAATTTGAAAAATAAGAAGAAGGTAAAAGAGAGAATGTAAATGACCAAGTGAGTAAAAAAAAAAAATAATAGAATAAGGATAGAAATAAAATGTTTGTTTAACCCATTAATTAATAGTATAGCATATTTGTTCAATATTTAATGTATTAACATGTTGTATGTGTTTCAGGTGTAACGGAAGAAAATTCTAAGAAGTAAGAAGAATTAACATCCATCGTCTACAAAAATTATTTATTTATTACTGTGTAAAATGTGTACACTCACACATTTATAAATACTGTAATTATATTGTACAATCTTTCTAAATTTCTTATGAACATATTATGTATACCTAAATTTCAAATAAAATTAACCAAGTATATCATAGCATAATGATAATACATTTGGGATTGTAATTTTCTATCAAAAACATTTTTAGGAAATAAATTTTTGTGTATCTATTTAAACATTTAACTTCATTATACTTATTATTTTAAATGTAATAAAGTAACTGTAAAATACCATATTTTAATTGCTTACAGATTTAATATACAACTTCTGTATAAACCATCCAAAACAGTAACACAACATAAAACTACCCACACAACCTAGAGTAATTCTGGCTTTTTTTTTACAATACTATAATGTTATTAAATTATTGTACTGGGAATGGTTTCCTGCTTTTTAAGTATGAAAGGCCCAAACATACCAGCTAGTAATGGTATAGTGTTTGCTATTTATATATTTTATAAATATATAATATATATTATCCTATCTTTTAAGTTGGACCAAATTACACACGGTGTAAACAATTTCATCAAAATCGGTCCAGTAGTTTCGGAGATTATCGCGAACATACATCGTGACACGAAATTTTTATATATACAGATAGATAAGTCGATTAAAAGAAAACAAAAAATTCTATGGAAAACGTTTACGGTTATAAAACGGAAAATTTTCCAGGAAAAACGCCTAACGGTTTATTTTTTATCATGTTAAAAATATTGACTTTTTTGCAATTGTTGTTGAGGTATTATCATTTATTTAGCACGTATATGATTCAAGTTGTTAAAAATGGAAATTTTCAAAGTTTAGAAACAAAATTCTTATCTCGTGAAATTATTTACTCTGAATACTATAGCAGTACAATAAATCTAATATATGCTGCGTAATGTATAAATTTCATAGTTTACTTATTATTATTCTATATTATTTCTTAGAACCGTAAATTTATTGTATTGAAAAATTATACGGTGTTTGCGACAAGTTTTTCCAATGTATATATAATTAGGAAGGTAGTTTGTAAATTTACAAACGCGAAATCCCATTATTTTTTATTTTTTCGCACAAATGGTTTGATTTAGTCCATAGTGAATTCTAGACTTACAATGACTCAAAAATATATTTTGAAAAATTTTCATTTATTTTTTAGTCTGCAAGTACTATAAATAGTATAAAAATCGAAATGTTGCATTTTATATTTCATCCTACTTGTATAAAATTTGTAATTATATTTCTGTAGCTATTTAAATGTATAATTTGTACCTATTGGTGGATATACAGCTGTTGTTGTCGAATTTTAAGAACTCAAATTTTTTTTAAGTTACTAGGATTGTTGAAAATTTAATTCCATGAATATTTTTTTACAATAATCAAAATTCCAACAAAAAGACCAACGTAAGTAATACAGGCATTACTATTCTGAATCGTAATCATTTTGTTAAAACAAGAATCATTTAATTATCGTTTTATTTTCAACTAAAATTCCCTACTAAGATAGCCCACTGCTATAGAAATAACGTAGGTATATAACGCAGTTCTGGAGGTATTCGATATAGTAACTATATCGGATATTTTGATCTTAGAAAATATAACACATTTAGTGGGTTATTTATACAATTTCAGATTGATTCTACACTGAACATATGATTCAACAAGTAATAGTAAATTTTTTTTTATTCAACTATCTAAGTTACAATTCTATTTAAATTTTACCATATAAAAATCATAATAATATATTGAAGCAAACTATATAAACCAACAACGTTTTTACATTAAAACATTATGTGTTATTGCGGTGAAATGTATGATAATATTATATAGGTAGTAACATACACCGGGTGTGCTACTGATTTTTTTTTTTTTATTTATAAATTGCAACGCGCAGACGTCAATATTTAAACAATTCAGCGATGGTAATTGAGCGGCAGTCGTACCGTTCGTGTGGAATTTCAAAAATGTATAAATATAATATGAAATGCACGACTGTTGTACCTGGGTATTGAAACAAAACAAAAATCTTTCTTTTGTCGTGAAACCGCGGAAAATGTGAAATTAATTGCATGAAACAGTAGTAATACCCAAACACTGCAGTTAAGTTTGAAAAAAAAAAAAACAACCGGTTATTATTTTGTATGATTGGTAAAATAATATTGGTGGTCCGATAGGTTTTGAAAGAGAAAAAAAAAGTGGTTTGTTTGTTTTGGAAATTTTACGCGTTTCAGCGAACAACCACGATATTTTGCCCCGCATTGCGCTAACAGCAATTCAAACTTTGAAAAATACCCCGAGAGACGGTTTTTCTTTATTTCAGTACACACCGTGTACCAATACACACCACAATAATTTACAAATCTGAACAACTCCATTTATATGCTTCTGCTTCTAATGATTTTTGAGAATTTAGCTGTAATAACCATTTTTCTTCATAACCATTAGAACGATCAACACCATCCCATCTGTATCCAGGTTTAATGCCAAATCGATTTGGAGGGCAAAAGCCTCTAAATTCCTTTATTTCTAGAAGAAAAAAGTACAATTTTTGTTACTTGATGACTAAAATTATGTGAAATATACTAAACTCAAACAATCCAACTCCAGTACAAAAATACTAAAAAAAATATATCAAGAACTAAACTCACCATGTCGTACTCCGTCAGGTGATTCATCGCCAAATGCTTTGTTTTTTTTTGATATATCCTAACATTGGATCACCATCTCTTATTTTTGATTTTAACAAATTTTCTAGATCTTGGTCGTTCGCATACCTAGCTAATGGTTTTTGCATTTCATGTAGGTCATTTTCATATTTTTTTTGAGCATCTTCAACTTGTTTAACCCTGGTTAACATACATTTAGATAGTATGATATTTTATTAATGACAAACTCTAACACAAAATTCTGGCGCAAAAACAAAAATACAATGGAACTTAAAGGTAATTATTATAGAATAGGTGGACCAATATTACTTAATTAAAACAAGACTATTCACAATATAAAAAAGGGTCATCGTTGGTAAGCAACATTACAAGTCGTCATATTCCTATGAAATAGGTGCAAGAAAATAGTCATGTCACTCGCTCTAGAAATTTCAATACTAATAGATGTGTGTAACAGGGGTAATCAAATTTAAATTATGAAACTATTAAATTAGCTTATCTACTATAACATAATAAATTTTACCCTTTTCCCCAAATCGCATATTTTTTTTTATGTTCTTGTAATAATAAATCTTCCTTATTTTTGTCATCTTTTTCCTTTTTGAGGTCTAGTTTTTTTCCTGTTTTGCGATCACGTTTGATTGGCATGCCATTTTCAATTATTTCTTCACTGTTCTAATAACATACAAATAATTGATTACAAATAAAATCACAGATAAATAAGAACACTTGCTGTCTCATCTTAATAACAAAATGCATTAAGATTTTTGTGACAGATTCACAGTGTCAAATAGTTATTTTTTTAAAAGTATAGTAACATAAAGCATACGTTTGATAGTATACATATTGACATAATGCAGACCTTTTTGATTAAATCTTTAAGTGTAGATTTATTTATCTGTTGAACATAATTATTAACTTGATTAACGTCAATATTGGTAGTTTCTTCAAAATCATTTTTTTCGCCAATTCTTTTCCATCTGTTTTTATTTTTATATGTATCTAAATTTTTAATTTCTTGAGGTCTCTCATCTATGACACCAACAATTTGTGGCGCAAATTCATCAACTTGATCTGTGTCAGCTATGTTATCGTAGATATCATTTGCAACATCAATGTTGTCGTCAATGATTTGTACTCTAAAATAATGCAAAGTTAAAAATAAAAATTATTTGTCTAAACAATTGAAGGTCTAATTTTGAATAAAAGTACCTTTTTTTTATCTTAACTTTTTGTTTTTTCTTCTTACCACCAGAGAGATATTTTTTTAAATAGTCTTTTTGACGTATGACTTTTTGAGTTTTATGTTCTGAAAATACAAGATTTAAATCAATATTCTCATAGTATGCAATTAGGTTAAAACAGACAGTTTTGAGTTTTAATTTGTTAAATTCATGTTTTTTTGTAAAACAACTAATGAATTGCATAATTTATTACAATATTATATTTTTATTTTTAAAAATATTTTTTACTTGTGTTTAACCCATTAATGGCCAAAGTTGCGTGTATGCAACATTAATTTCAATAATTTTTTTTTAACAAGATTAATTTTTTTTTTTAATTCAATCGTGCTACTATTTGCTTGAAAAGACACCAATAAAAAAACCAAAAACCTATAAATATTTGGTTTTACTTTATATGATTGATTTTATATGGCACGTAAGTAAGTCATATTTGATGTTTACAATTCCAAATTTTTTAAAAAATGTTAAAAAGTATAAATTTGTCTTATTAAGTTTAAACTGCATATAAATCATTATTTTCAAAGGGTATGTGATGTGTTCTCACTGTTTTTATTAACTTATGCTTATTGCTCAGATTACAATCACCGGTCAAATTCGTAACAAATAAATTCCAATACCAGTCGTTCTTTGTCTGTAACTAACCTAAGCGCATATTAATGTTGCAATTATAATAATAATTATTAGGATTTGTTTGTAACAAATCTTTCATTGTTCTGTAAATGTATTTATCATTTATATATAAATAATTTATCATTTTTATAACTGTTCAGTACCAGGGTTGGGATGATGGGTTGGTAATGAGTGTGTAAGGGATGTGAATGATCGTGATAAGTGGAAGAATTGGATAAGGGTGACAACCCAAATAGCTTAGAATTTTGAAGACAAATAACATCAATTACTCAAAATATCTAATAACAACAGTTAAAAATACCCAATTTCAAAAAAAGTTTGTTTGTAGAACGGTTCAACTTAAACTTATTAGACAAGTGACTAGAGAATGCTTGATTGCACTTTATTTGAACAGGAAGTGTATTAGACCAAATCAAGGAGAGTACCACAATATAGACCTAAAGAAAAATATATTATTTACATTGCTGGCAGAAACAAACAGTGGCATATTGTTTAAAAAATATTGGTGTTGTTGAACATTTTTCACTTGACCCACCCACACCTATATCTACATTATCCTCATAAATAAATTAATAAAACCATTGAAAGTTTTAGACAAACACATTTCCATATTTTACAAGAGTTGCTCAAGCAATACCTTAACCATAGGAAATTATGCCACAAAAATGCTGTTTGCGATTGACATTCCGCCAATGACTCAATACGGAAGACTCGGAAATCTTTTGTTGACAGAATGTTAAAAAGCAACAAAAAAAATGTTTCAGTGCGATATTTGCATTTGAATTTTCCAAAAGCACCAACTGCTATTGAATTATTAAACTATAATCGACACGAGAACGACTGGTCCTAGTCGCCATGCAATAGAGTAACTGGTTAAAATATCTCCAAAAATAAACTTCTCTCAAAAATATTTCCAGTTACAATATATCTGGGAAGTAATATCTCCTATACTAGGAAATACATGCGGATACCTGCCTGTAATAAATGAGCGGAGTGACATGTCTACATTTATTGATGGAACTAATTAATAACATCGGTATATTCGCAGGTCATACAACGTATGTAAGTAGCGTGAATGATTATAATTGGAATATTCGATATAAAATGAGTTTGAAAATGTGAGTGTCACAGTAAATTTTGCACAGGGCTTTGCCGGCATAGAACTATCGAAAATTCTATTTTCCATTGTTTACATTGAGATAGCGCGTGATTCCACATTTTACAATGGAAGTCAATGGGGATCAGGTTTTTCGGTGATTATTCCTCCGTGGTAGGTCCGATTTTTTCATGCGACCCCTTACGACAACCACCATTCTACACTCTATCATCGTGCCAAGTTTGATTAAAATCGATCAAACCGTCTAGGAGGAGTACAGTCACAAACGAAAGACACGAGTTGCCTAAGATTGAGCTTCGCTTCGCTCCGCTCAACAAAAAATGTAAGTTTAAAATTTGAAGTTTTAAAATTGTACATAAAACAGACATCACACAAAAAGGGAATCTTTATTTCTATTTTTTCCAGGAGATATATTTTTGGAGATATTTTGACCACAAACCGTGCAACAGATATTGAAAATGACTTACTTTTTTCAGACATGTTGGTAGTTCAGAGATTGTAGTTCTGTAACGTTTGTCCGCTGAAACTGATCAACAACTCGACAATCAACGTATTTTGTCGGTTTCAACTTTCCATGTTTTATAGGATAGTGAATACAGATATTTAATATTTATGTTTCACATTAATTATTAGGCATCATTATTCAAACAAAAACTTTTTTTTTTTGAAAAAAAAGATGATGCCCAGATTGGAAAACAAAAGCAGCTGACAGAGTCATGGAGGATTGGTTGTTTGACGGGATGGTCCTAGTGGCCGATAATACCCAAGAAGAAGAATGACCACAGAACATACACTGGAATCTGACCGATTTTCGGCTAAAATTTAATACGAACCGTTTGATAATATTATCTGCGTCTAACTATTTAATTTTATTTATTTTTTTTTTATGTTGTTAAATAGGTAACGATTTTCCTCAAACGGATTTTGAAATTAAAAAATTTATTATTGCCGGGACCCAAAAACACACGGCGAGACACTGTAATACAGTGACTGTATTATTATTTCCTTATGCGCGCGGTCGACGTGTGCGCCCGCCGCCCGGCGGCCGTTAGCGCTCCGCGACGGCGCTTTACGATTTACGCCTAACGACGTCTGTCCGACGGGCGATCGCGGTTTTTGATAACAAAAATAATATTAAATAAATTAAATAAATAAATATATTTGGCTAAATTATTAATTATAACATTTATTGCTGTTGTTCCTGGTCAACACGAGTTTGTAACTGTAAACCTGTCATCGACACATTAATGAATTCTCCCGTCTCAACGTTATAGTGACGCAGCCGAGTATTTAAGATTTATTATTATAGTATAGTGACGGGTATATTTTGCCGAGTACGAATTTGACAATATCCACCAACATATTACATTATTCTAGAATCGGTCCGATGGCGAAATGCGACGAGCCGTACAAAGAGGGCTACTTGTGGTTCCCGCCACAAGGGGTGCTGTCCCAGTTGAAGGTAAATCCGTCCCGAATCAGACGATTTTGCCCCGCCCTCAATTTTTCATCAATTTTTCACTATATAATATAGTAGACAATAATATCAGTAGACACATTTATGGATGTAAGTAGGTACGCTATTTTAAACTGAATTTTATGTTCAGTTTTTTTATTACTATATCTTCAAGTTGGTACATAATACTATAACAATAACTCTAAAATTTGTTTTGTCATATTTCACTATAGGTGAAATATAGCTTTCATTATAGGTGTGTATCTAATCAACACGCCAACATTTTTTTTTTTTGCGTTATTGTTTTAAATTTTTTTTATGTAACCACCTTTATTGGGTTCAGATTAAAATAATTTTGTTATATTTACCTACCAAGTTCTCATGTGGACGGTACTAACCTATGTAAAATAAATGTTGGGGTTCCAACATCAATATTTAATCTGCTTTATAATACCTATTGAATTTGAATCTTTCTCAAATATTAGGTATTAGGCTCATACTTAGGTAGGTATTGAATACCTACCTAAGTACATTTATGTTAAGTAACATAAAAGAAGGTGTTAACATTTTGGATACTTACCTACCTAATTTTACATTTTTATTTTTTTGTAGTCAAAACTGAACTGAAAATAGGTTCAAAAATTATTAAAATAATATGTTCCTATCTACTAATATTATTTTTATACATGTTTGACTGTTGTGTGTTTGTAAAAAAAAAAAAAAATTATATTATACTGTTATTATTATATTGAGTATAAAAACTTCAATTATACTTCATTCAAATGAAACAACTATTGTACCTACCCAACTAGTTATGTAAATTTTGTAACTTGTTTTTGTATTTGCCTAAAAGTAATTATTTAGTTGCATTCTTAATTTTGTAGAATACCTAAGAATTAAATGAATTTTTGTTGTTAAAAGTTTGTAGTAAAAAAATTGACAATCTACCTAAAAACGTATTATAATAATTCTGTGCGTATTTTAAATTTGTATTTGGTTTTAAAATTTGAGTTAGGTTCTTTAGGTACATGTGTAGGGTATGTTATTGCATTCAATACCTATATTTACAATGCATGTGGAATCTCTTTTTTTAAACTAGGTTAATAATATTTACTTTAGTACAAATTGCATTTTTTTTTTTTTTTTAGTCTTGGCAGAAACGTTATTGTAGATTGTACAAATCAAGTAAACATGGTATTGATCGTCTTGAAGTTTCAGGCGGTATTGAAGATCAAAAGTTATCAACTATTGTTTCAATTTTGCCTTTGGAGAGTTGTGTAAAAATTACTCAAGATGCACAAAAAAATCAATCTCATGTTTTTGCAGTAAGTATACTGTATAAATATTTTTAGGAATAGCTTTATGTAGATAATTAATTTATTTTGAATCAATGATTAACTTTAATGTTATCTAGGTTATAGTACCATATTGAGAAAATTTTGTTTTTAAAATAAGTGGTTAGTGACAAACCTTGGCTTACTCTACCTTGTTGTGATGTTGTTCTTTCTATTATTGTATGACGTTGATTTAAACAAATTAAATAACCAGGAACACTCAGAATCGTTTTTCAAAAGCAATGTTTTGGTTACCAAACAACTTATAAATTGGTATACTAATGTATACATTTACATTAGCACGAACCACCAATTTATTGTTACGTATATTTGATATTTAAAAAATTATTATACAATCTTAACTACTTTTATTTTAGATTTGGACTAAAACCGGAGTTCATCATTTTTCTGCAAATACTGAGGATGAAATGTCAAACTGGATCTGTGCTTTGCAAACAGTAGCTTTTAGAGATGATGTGTCAAAACTAACTATTGAAGAAGACAATGATTTATATTGTCCATCAGGAGATAGTAAGTAGATAATTTCCATTATTATTATGTTTTTTAAATTTATATTCAAGTAGGTACTGACAATTGGGCATATTTCGTTAAGTTGTTAGACATTTAATTTAAAAAAAAAATTTAATAAATTACTTTTTCTCATGATTTTTTATTTTAGGCTGTACTTGTTTAAGTATAAAATGTTTTCTAAATCAGATTATACTTTATAAATAACTTTTTAGGTTTTGAGTGTAGTAGATGACAATGTATTGGTTTTAACATTTGGTTTTTTTTATACTCAATGAAAATATTAATTTAATTTAACAACTTTTATTACAATGTAATAAACAGGTAAATTAAACTAACTTGTATGTACAGTGTATTCAAATAAATCTAAATGAATAAAATAACTCTTTTTACTAAAGCCCATTGTTTGAAATCCATAAACATATACCTTGACTTGATAACATTTTATTGAACCTTTTCTGTATATCTGATTGAAACAATGAACCTGTACTGCATAATTTTCTGCCTATTACAAACATTTCAAATTGTTCATCTTAGCTTAAAAAATGATTTCTGCTGTTGGGTTTTTAATACAAGTAAACTTATAACTTATATTACTTTTAACTTAATGTGTAAGGCTTTGTACTAAGTACAGCCTATTTTATCTTCAATTTCTATCAACTATTTGAGGGGTTGACCACCATTGTCCTATGCCTCTTCTTGTCACAATTATTTACATTCCCTACACACATTAACAATCTTCATAATAATATGCCATGTACTAATGTAATACTGTAATAAATAAATTTTATAGTTAAAATATTGATCTATTCAAAATTAAATGTTACTATAATAATACAAATTTAAAAATATTTGTGATTTCTCTGACATCTGAAATTATACCAATTTACTTTTGATAACTTATCAATTCAGAATTTTTTTTTACAGCTGGTATTTTTAGCGTAAAATTAATACCAACAGATGCCAGTAAACGCTGTGGTTTAAAAGAACAGACTTATACATTGGCTGTTACTTTTACGGCTTTAGAACTTAGAGAAAATGAATTTATTCTTTTTAAATGGCCATATCAATTTATTCGAAAATATGGTCAACACAAATCTGGTAGGTTTACATTTGAAGCTGGCCGAAAATGTACCAGTGGAGAAGGTAGATTTTATTTAGAACATTCTTATGAAAAAGAGATATACAATTACATGTCATCAAAAATGAAGAATATGAAAAACCGTTTGAATAAAGAATGTAGTTCATCCATCATATTTGAAGATAATATACAAGTATTAGCTGGAATGAATATGATGGCTGGTTCTCGAAGTCCCTTACCACCATCACCTACTAATCCCTTAGACTGCGATTTGATTAGTTTTCCATACTTGAATAAACCTCTTTTACCTCAGTGTCCAATCGGAATACCATCTACAGAGACAAATCTTAATCCACCGCGTCTAAAACCAAAACCAAAATCAATAATTGCGTTGAAGTTACCAATGCCGCTCAACAAACCTGAAGAACTAGAACAGTCAGATGATGCATATGAAGATATCCAAGAGAGAGATAATGCTTGGCGGTATATGGGTCAAACAGACACAATTCATAGTGAAAATATATATGCTAATAAAACGGTTAACGAGAGTTCTGACAATTATGATCATCTAAAACATTTTGGATTCATACGAGAAACTGCTCCCGGATATAGAAAAATTTATCCAATTACCTCAAATAATGAACATAATAGTTTACCGCGAATAAAAACAAGCACTGATATGTTATCAGCTCGGAAGGCAGACGATTCCCATTATGGTTACGGAACTATTAAAAAAAATATGTCAGTAGAAGATGGTCGTTTGAATAAAGAATTGGTGGTTCATAATGAACTGCAATATGCTTTAGTATTCAAGCCTAACAAAGTGTAATCTATATTTTTAAAATAATTTAATATACGCAGTATTTACATTGTTGAGCTAGATTTACTTGCTATATACTAACTATAAACTTGAAAGTTTCCATTTCAAAATGGCTTTTTCTACTGACTTGACAATAATTTTATTAGAATATTACTATTGATAAACATAAAGATTATAAAAATTATATTTAACTATCTAATGTTTTCTAAAATAATTTTTAAATGTTTGTCTACTTAAAGTATTTATGCATCAAAATATTGTAATGTTATATTTTTAGATTTTATTAAATAAATTTTTCATCTGTATTATTTTTGAACTGTACAAAGTATTTACATTAAAATCCAAAATATCTTTGTTTTGATACACCCAGAAAAATCAGTTTAACAACTGAAGCTAGATTGAATAGATGTTTCAACAAAATTACTCCAAACATGATCACTATACTGTTTTCACTCTTCACTTCATAATGAATGTTGTACGTATGTTCAATCAATTTTGGTTGATGGCAACCATTCTATTTTTGAGAAAATTTAGATTATTGATAACATTGTATCAAAAAAGTGATGATTATGAAAATTTAAATATTTTTAATGTCAGTCTTAATGAATAGACATTTTTAATCCATGAAATAGAATGGTCGCCACTAGTCAATATGAGCTATGAGCTATGAACTGCAAAGGTTAAACTCACAAATATGAGTATGATCAATATTAAAATATTCCAACATTATTGAAAAAAAAAAAGCCACTTTAGCTCATCCTGGACTAGTGAGCCCACCTGATACTAAACTACACTTGCAAACAAGTGTTTTAAGACTTCAATTTTTACTAATCTTATAAACATTAGAATAGTTTTTGAAAAATATCTTCACGGATTAAATTGTATTAAAAATCCTAAAAAGAAATAGTCAAGAAATATGAGATAAATTAATCACAAGTCACAACACAATGTCAATTTAAGAGGAAATTGATACCACATAAATATATATATATAAATATTATATAATATTAAACATGATTCAGTACAATGATGTTAAAAACTATTACAAAATAATAATAATAAAAAGTTGTATACCGTTAACAACATTATTTCTAAGGTAACTCTAACAGAAGCATAAAAAAAAAAAATTACAAAGAAAATGTGAATAAAAACATCCTCAGATAAATTACAATAATAATTGTACAAAATACATTTTAGCAATAAATAATAAGTAGTTTGTTCATTAGCAAAAGCATAATATTAATATAAGTCTAAGGGACATTTGTTATGCAAGATGAAATTTTAGAGTTTTAAGTAAAGATAAAAATTTAATACATAATAAGTTTATTTAAACTATCTTGTTTTCGAATAGTTACTTATGTAGAGGGCTAAATGTCAACTGAGTAAAATCTCGGACAACTTCGTTAAAAGACTCTTCTGTGTTTCCATGTTCTGAGTTTTTTATTTCATCATTTAAACGGCTGAGTTTCAGACTAAAAATTTTAAATAACATTTAAAACTAAAGTTAAACAAAAGCTTAGTTATAGTGTAGTGATAAATGTGTTTCCTGGAGGGCTGTTTGAGACATGGATGCGTTTCAGATTTAAGTCTGTACCAATATTTTGGATAAGTGGCATAAAGAAAAACCGAAAACATAGTAATCTCAACAGAGACTACAAGTTTTTAATGACATCATAACTCAAAACACATAACAGAAAATGATAAAATAGTACAAAAAAAAAATATTTTTATGTAGTCTAGATTAATTATAACGCATACGTTAATATAATTTAAACTTTAATTCAACCAGGATCTTTATTTTAGAATAATATTAACTAATAAGTAACTAAATTTACTATATTTTAGAATTAGATTATTATTATATAATTAATTAACACAAAAACATAAATAGACTCACAGAGTCACAATGTCAGCATTCCCATGATCAGTAGCTAATTTTAGTGGTTCTATGTCATTGTGATCGCAAAGGTATTGATTTGCCTTATGTTTTAGTAAGAGACAAACCTGTGCTGTATGACCTAAATAAATACAATTATTAGTATCTTAAATACAAAATAATATTATAAATCAATAATAAAACAAAATTAACATTAAGTTTTGTTTTATCCTGCAGGGTGATGATAACAAGAATAAATAAATACCTAATTGTGTAGCAAAATAAAGAGGTGTTTGGCCATCAAAGTCTTGGATATTTATGTCCGATGAATTTAAAATCAAATATTCACAAGCCATAACAGATCCCTACAAATAAAAAATATCATAAGATAATATATAAACTGTAATCACAATTTATATGAGTATAGTACAAAATTTATTTTACACTTAGAATAGCTTGAAACAAGCAAGTACGTCCATTATCGTTAAGATTTTTCCAATTTTTGTCTGCCCCAAGAGCAATTGCATGACACATGACAGATAAATTATGAGCACCAGAAGCTTTATATAACAACATGTCTGGTCCCAATGTTGATATGTCTTCTTCTCCAACTATTTAAAATAAACCAATATTTAACAAAAATAAAAATGAAACATTAATTTTTAAAAAATTCTTACCATAAGTTTTACCATCGTCACTAACAGTCGAGTCGTCGTCACTGCTAATTGTGTTCAGAGATATGCAACTAGCATTTTCACCAAATATCATAACATCAATATCTTTTTTATCATTTTTATGTAAAGATTTGCGAGTTCCACGTCGTCTTACTTTTTGAACACTCCATTTTTTTGTATTCTTTGGTTCTACCTCTAATTCGTTGTTAGGTAATGGTTTAACAAATAAACGTTCGACATATTTATTCTTAATCCATTGTTCACGAACAGAGCTAAAATCATATTAAATAACATCTGTATGTATAAAAATTTCGTGTCATGATGTATGTTTGCAATAATCTCCAAAACTACTAGACCGATTTTGATGAAATTGTTTACACCGTGTGTAATTTGATCCAACTTAAAAGATAGGATAGTTTTTATTTCAATTTTTTAAATATTTTAATTAACTTTTTAATAAATTTATATAATTGCATGGTGTATTTCGGGTTTTCCCGTGACCGACCGCGACAGTATCTATATTAGTGATGGGCGATTTGAATCGATCTTTTTCTTACGATGAATCGATTTTTTAAATCGATCTCTATAGTTCGATCTTTTACATGAATAGATTCATTTTTTATGAAAATCGAATCGAATCGTTGATCCGATCTTTTAGGTAAATCTATTCACTTTTGTAAATTATAAAATCGAATCTTTGGACGACAGACCTTTTTTTTTTTTTTTTTCGGATCGATTTTTTTTAAAAGATCGATCTTTTGCTACCGATTTTTTACGGGATCGATCTTTTCATTTTGATTTAAATCGATTCAAAAGATCGATTTACTTTCAAGAATCGCCCATCACTAATCTATATAGCAGGGGTGGCGAACCTATGGCACGCGTGCCACAAGTGGCACGTTGACCAAATTTCAGTGGCACGCAAATATTATTTTAAATATTAATTATTTATCTTAAAAAAAAAAAATATTATATTTTAAAACTTTAGTATAAGAAATTTTAAGAATCAAATTTATAAGTTTGTAATAAAATGTGATTATAAATGTTATAGTAAAAAATATTTATACTCTTATTGTACAGAAATCACATTAATAAATGAAATAAAACTTTACGTATATATATACTATTTATTTATTAAATTATATACCTAATAAAATGTATCTAATTATTGCATGCTTTTTCTTTTCATCTTACTTAGTAAAATTCATTTTTTTTTTTTTTTGGCACGCGAACATATTTCAAAAAACTTGATTTTAAATTTTGGCACTTGACCCAAAAAAGGTTCGCCACCCCTGCTATATAGCTATCTTTAATTACATTATAAGCCTGCCAAAATGTTCGTAAGAACCCCCATCATCGTTTTCTGTCTGTAATCGTTTCTACTTTCTATAGCGCATACGGTTCAATATAAATTTATAACGCCCATAATCGCACGAGAAATTACTCAATTATAGTCCGCGACAGGAAAAGTGGCCCCTGTGTACCGCGACCCGTTGCCGCTTCTTCACACGTGAGCCATTGGTTCTCAACAAATGCCGCATACTGTATACCGTATACTGCGCCACTTGTATAATACACATTTTATAAATATAAAAAGAAACATAGTTGATTTGTTTTTTTGGGGCACCTTACCGGCTATGTTTGGTTTGAATACACAAATTTTTTGTTTTTAAAATATTGTAAGTATTTTCAGTAAATTAATTATTAATTAAAAAAAAACGCGGCAATAAGTTTAATTACGTTACGCACCACTGAGGCGAAACGGCCGCTAGGTTCGTGGCGGGCAGGGGCCACTTTTCCTGTCGCGGACTGTTTTTTACGTTAGGTCATAGATTAGTATATATATTATAGATGGGCAACTCCCATGTTAAAAATTGTGACCACGTAAGTAGCGCTCCCAGTGGTTGTCCAATTAACTATCTGACATTGACAAAAAAAAAAGCAAAAAAGATTTATCAGATTAGTGGGAATCGAACCACGACGACTGATTTCGTCGCTTTTCCTGCCTACCTAATCTAGCGCCCTAACCTATAGCCTACCATAAGACGGCAATAATTTGTTGAAAATTAACTATATAACATACATATATTATACCATGAACTTAAATAATTTATACTTGTTAGGTAACAGGTGATTGACACTTACTCTGAACATTTAGTTGAAGCCCGTAAAAATGTAACAGGAACATTATATTCATATATTTCGTTGACAATACTATTTCCGACCTCAGCTAAAACTTTAATAATTTCTGGTTCCCAGTCATCTAGAGTTAATGAGCGAACTTTACTATAATGTACCCCAAGACTACGGTGTACTCCTGAACATTCTAAAATAAAATAATTGCAACATTTTTATAAAAATCTCAGTTATTACATATTATAGTCAGGATATTTTTGGACCAGAATTATTATGTAACTAACATTTTAAATTAATTTTTCAAACAACCCTGATGACAGATGTTTAATAAGAATGATCTACTAATAAATAATAATTAATAAGATCTCTTATTCAGTGGTTGAAATCTATTAAAATCTTAACTGACCTATACAAAGTGTTATTCCTAAGTTAATGCTTGCCCAGTTAGGGTTAAGTGAACTGCAATCACAACATCGTTCATTGCCAGGAATTTTGACCAATACTTCCAATGTTCTGTTATAAAACAAAAAAAGTCAAATACAATATACGATGACACAATTTTTAAAAATGAACTTTTTACTTGGACTTTTTAATTTTATTAGAGTTGCTTAGAACTAAATGATTAGAATCATCAGATGTTTGACTCATTGGCTGATCAATATTTCTTTGAGCACTGTGCTCAATTGCATTCCCAATTCCTTGCTGTAATGCCTCAATCCAAGATTTATACACATTCTCAGAATCTGCTTGTAATATGTGACTTCTAAAAATTATGAAAATTATGTAAGAATCAAAATTGCATTGGTTAATTGTTTTTCTAATAAAAATATTATAGAAATAGCAATATTTACTTGGTTGGTGATAATACTTCAAAACAAAATCTTCGTTCCGTGTCACAAGCCGGTTTTACAGAACAAATTCTTAAGTCATCCTCCATAATTGTAAATAAGTCTTCACCTATCAGTATGATAATATAATTAATGTTTATACAATATATTTAAGTAAATAATTCTAAACTTGATAGCAATTGATTTGTACGCTATACCAGCGTTGCAATTAAATCAAAATTCATGAGTGTGTGCACTGTGCTTAACAGAGTACTTACCGGCAGTCAAGAGCTGCCGGTTTTGCATCCGGCTGTCATAAAAATGTATCTTATCTTTAATATATATAAAATATATATTTATCTAAGCATTATTTTCATCAATTTTAATTCTAAGCTTTTCAAATACAAACAAAAGCAAATGTCAAACTAAAATTACAAACCATTTCTTTTGCAATACGCAAGCTGGTTATTTTTCAAGTAAAACCATCTCCTATTCCACGTTTTAAAGGCATTAGTTGTTCGCTTATATAAATAGCCTGCTATGAGTGTAGTATCTTTAGCTTTAGAATTATTTTCACATCCATCTTCATTTGTCATAACTACATCAGTGCTGTTATGTGAAAAATAACAAAACTTAAAAATTCACCTTCTAGAATTTAATTCAGGACTTAATTAATTAACTAAACATTTTAGAAATTTTTTACCTGTCAATGAATTTATGATGTTCACTGAGTTGTGTTTCCAATATGGCAGCATCTGCTTTTAGAGCAATAATTTCATCATTAAGATTTTGAATAAATTCTTGCAAATTTTCAGTCAGTGTAAATCCTTTATCAAAATAGGTACTCCATGCTTGAATATACGATAAAAGCTATATATGTATATATATATAGATAAAAAAAAAATTATAGTAATTTTTAAAAGTTATGGGTAATACTTGTTTATTCAACACGAAAAATTAATACTAACCGTTGAAAAAATTTCGGGTTTGTTTTTAGCTAACAGCATCGTTATACAATGTACGTGACCTAAGGCCGCGTGCCTATAAGATTTTCTTGCTGTTGAAACTTGTGTTGATAAATCTTCGGCTTCATTAGAACGCGACTTTAAAACCTGAGAATTTCTCAATAGCACAGCATCCAGTTCAGAAGCTGCTTTTTCAAATGTGTGTTTGGATTCTTTACTCAGCTTAATATCTCTATAAAAAGTACAGTCAACTATTAAAAAAAATGCAAGCGTGACAAAACATTATTATTTAATAAACTTACTCTTTAACAAATACAGTTAGATTGTTTAAAACTGTTTGTGAAGCTTGATCTAAGAATATTGTAAAATATTTGTTCATTTCTTGGAGTGCGTAAATTATTTTATTTAAATTTTTAGTCGATGAAGTGTCATCACGAAAACAAAGTCCCATCTCCCATAAGCTGTTGGCAAATAATGACTGTTGGCTAACATACGTTTTTCCAGAATCAATCATCAAACCGCAAACTTTTACAACCTTAAAACACATAATTACATGATAAAAATTTTAAACAATGTTATCCTAAAACAAACTTAATTATATTTAATAACAAATTGGTAATAGAATTAGTCATTGATCAATTAATGTATAATGTGATAAATATATGTAGTCTGTAATCTCATTAATCTGTCATATAATTATTATTTCTTTACAACAAAACTATTATTTAGGTTAGAATATTACAAATAATAACAATTAATGTCTGCCTAGCATAGATAATAAAGGATTATTTATTATCTATGCTGTCTAGTCATGTAACTTGTATGTTGATATGCCATACATTTTTTGTTAATTTAAACCTTAAAAATAAAAGGTCTTGTATATTGTTATAACCACAGAATAGATAAATTTTGGTCTATTTTGAGCTATCACAACATACGATTGGTAAAAATAAATATTTAGAATTTAAAAAACGATGCAGAATAGCATAACAGAACAAAGCTAATATTGTTTCATGTAATTGTACTTGTTTACACCTTTTGTTCCTTATTCACAACAGTGATAAAACCAAATACAAATTAACTATTCAAATTTAAATTATATTTGTTGATTAAAGATGAAATAAGTAAAGTTTATTGTAAACTGCAAGTAGGTCATCCGACTGGTAATAAAGTTGAAAAATTAACTTGACTAAGCGACCCGTTAACGGTAAAATGTAATATTAGGCAGGGGTATGTTACAAAATGAATATAATAGTCCTTTTACCTTTTCTAATCTGTGTTCCAATAAATCAATATTGGACTCGTGGCGATCCAATTGCGTTCTATACAAACATAAGACACAAATATTATAGTAAATTGTTGTGTTTTATTATCGGTTTGATACTGAAAAAAATTGTACAAATAAACTCCAGAAGGGTGGACGCAAAACATTGGATACGATCGTGTCGCGCACTTCACTTGAGCAAGGGCACCTCTGAAAACTTGAATATGAACTTGGTCAGAAAACTATTGCCGGGCTCTGTTTTTAAATTTTTTTTTTTTTTTTTCTGACCGATCCTGATTAATAACCCCCCAACAGAAACGAAACGTAAAACCAACCTGAACTTGGGCGAGTCCTGCAGACAGTCGGTCACCGAGATGGTCTGCATCGTGGCGGATTTGCAAAATCTGATGACGCGCGCGTGACGGGTAACGGGCAGTTTGCGTGTGAATCAGAACACCGCCATCATCGCGCCGGAGACAAAATACTTATTGACGGCGAGCAAACTGCCGTTCGAGTACGGAATAACGATAATCGAGTGTGTTGCAAAATGCAAAGAGTGAAACGAACGAGCTCGCTTACACACGCACGGCAGTCGCCACACACCCTGATTAACCTCTTTCCAGGCTCCAGCAGTTTGCAGGCAGCTGCTACAGCAGCTCTGTAGTCTAATCTGTAAATTGTAATCTATTCTGTGTTAACACGCGCAGTGGTATGGGCACAAAATAAGTCATTGATCTATGGTAAGGGTGTAGCATTCGGTTATCAGTGTTCGGCGCATAATATACAGGTATACTAATATGACGTTATTATAGGCACATAATCAGTGGCGTCAGTTAGGGGAGGGGGCATCTTAAAGGCCCCATACACAGAACGATCTGTTGTCAAACTCGTCGTCTAACCAATCGGCCGATTAGTTGTCAAACCTGACGCAGCCCACACACACAACGATTGGTTTGAAGTTAGTTTTGTTTGTTTATACTGTGATATGATTGATATCACAATCGTCATTCAAAAAATCGTAATTTACTCACAGGTATATAAAGTTAAAGTGAACATGGTTGTTGATTTTTCGTTTTACAAATGCCACATTAGCATCTTTAAATTTTTCTTGGCACACTTTTAATAAGTCTTCGATTCCCAAGTTTCTTAAATGTTTGTTTTTCGATAAGCTACTTTTGGTATTCCAAAGAGCTGGATGATGCTTATAAGTTTCTAAAAACTCTGTAATAAATTTCTTGTCTTGATCCATTTTTTTAATTTAATGTAAATAAATAAAACGACAACGAACAATAGAAACACGCAATTGAAATTCGAAATAATAATTAAAAATTAAAATATAGTGTTATTATCAATAATACTAATAGTGATAACAATGTTGTGTTTTTCAGACAAACCCACACACGCACAAACCGCGTCCATACACGTGACGATTTGGTCTGTCAAACGCTGTTTGACTACAAGTTTGACGATAGATCGTTCCGTGTATGGGGCCTTTCATACATTAATCATTACTCATATAGTAGCTATTTAGTTAATGTTATTTAGAAAAAAATCAAAAAATGAGTTTAGTTAAACATGGAAGATGTCTGGTATTTAATCATTTCCGTGTTTCCTAATTCCAAAAATGTACCAAACATCAAAGCTGAACCGTAATTGGATGGTTGTTTTGGGTGTTGATGTAAACCTACTGGTGATTTTTAAGACAATGTAGAAACATAGATATATAGTAAGAAATTTATTTAATATATATATATACATACATATATATACGATATGTATATCTGAATGTAAAAAAAAATATATTTTTTTTGGGGTAAAAATTTGTCTTTTTTAATCATTTGATTTTAATGCATAAATATCGAAATATTATTTTACATAAATCAACTGCACTTGTTGTTCTTAAAAAATTTAACATCCTTCTTTCTTTAAAATGTTTTGTATTTAATATTCATTATTACCATAATTATTAATAGTATACATGAAAATACAAATGATTTTTACAGTTGTATCAATAAATATTACATGGTTATATAAAGGTATAAATATGATTTTAAATTTTAAGGTTTGTGTTGTCCAAATAAGTTAAATTTAGTGGTATAAAATAGATTAATACTATATTATTAATTGCAATTGATGAGCGCATTATGCCTTTCATTTAATTATAATACATTGTGACATATTATTTAGAAGTTAGATTCTTCAACAACGTTGCCAACTTTTGAGTTTTGAAATCAGTACGTAACTGGATAAAATTACTCAATATTGAATGATCTAGATTAATCTGTAAAAATAAAATACATACATTTAAATTGGGAAGTTATGATAATGTAAGTGCAAAGTAATAAGTCTTTAATTACCAATGTGTCTCCATAGCAAACTTGTTTTAAATTCTCATGCTTGACTAGTAACAAATTGCATAACGCATGAAGTGTATCAAATAAATCTATTACTAATTGTGACCCCAAATCTTTAATACACTTTCTGTACTCGTTAACATCACAAATAACACACATGGCACCTACAAAATTAAAAATAACCATTTTAAAAAATTAGAAAAAGCTGTTGTGGGTTACTGTTTTGGAAGGTTTATATAGAAGTTGTATATTTAATCAGTAAGCAATTAAAAATTGCTTATAAAAATAACGATTCTGAGTGAACTTAGTTAAATCATAAAAATTGTGCCGTAACAATAAAATTTATTATTGCTTTTATAATGCGCTAAAATTAACAGTAGTAAAAACAGTTTAAAATTAATTTTATCATCATGAGAAAATAATTTTAGAACTAGTGCCAAAAAAACCCAACGAAAAATATCAAATACGACGAAGTAATCAAATCTTCTATTTTTATAATTATCCTAAAAGTCTGAATCACTCTATAACAGTGGGTAATTTCATTGTTATAATCAAAATAACACAATTTTTCAATATTTTTTTTATACGTTTTTAAAGTCTATAAAGCAGATTTTTTCGAAATATTTTTATGCAGATATCAAATTTTGTTTTACATAACATATTTAATTTTCAAATCTTAAATAACAAATTTAGGCAAGTTACACAAAATTTCCAAAAAAAAAATCATAGGTATGATCAATTTTTGAAAATTCAAACTTTAAACAGCTAAATATAAGAATTGTGACTACGGATTTTCAAATTTAGAAGTAAATTTAAAAATGTATTTACATGTTTGGAACCTTGAATTAAATTTTCAAAACTTTTTGTGGAAAATTAAATTTTTTATCCAACAAAAATTACATAAAAAATGAAAATTTCAAAGTTCTATACTTAGCTAAGAAATTTTCAAAATTTCCTGAAACTTGTATCAGACCTGTACCATACTAATTGTAATATTATTTGTAAATTTTAACTTATTTCAATTATTATTGTAGAAGTTATGGCCAAAAATTTAAATTGGTTATGTCAAAAACCACGTTTGCCATAATTTTTAAAGTTTTTTTTTTAATTTTTTATTGTACCTTTTAAATTTTAGGGACGCTTAAGTCTATGACCCCTCAAGTACTATCTGTGTCCATATACCTATCATTAGAGTTACTGGCGTTAAAAATAGGAGCATTATTGAAGAAGTTAACATGATTGCATAGTGGTAAGAAAAAAGTAAAAAGAAAAACACATCATGTGAAAACCAATTCATTCTTTGTTTCACTAAGAATCTAAAATAACACAAAGGGATCTAGTATGAATAATATATACGCTATTTGGGCGATTGCTCTTCCATTAAGTTAAACAACAATTGGCTTTTGACACTGCTTCCAAGAATTTTTTTTTTTTTTTGCTAAGATAATTAAATGGTACATTAGCAAAAATGAGTTAAATGTAAATTCATATAGTTGTATGTGATGGATAAGTGTAATACAGTATGATAACAAGTATGACACTCATATTTTATAAAATAAATTGTTATGAATTTTAAGAGTATCATGAGTTGATGACATAAAAATATGGTATTTTTTTTTAATTCTATAGCTATAATTCTATAGCTAAATAATCATATTTACCAGCAGAATTATAATTAAACTGTAATAAATGTTCATAAATAATTCGATGAAACCTTATTCCAAGTTCAGTCAAAATTAGATTACAATTTTTAGTATCTATACATTCACGTATGTGTTTAATGTTAGAATTCAAATATTGCACAACACATCTGCATGCCTAAAAATTGATACACAAATAATTTTAAGATTGAACAAATACGTTGGAAAAAAAACATGAAAAACAGATATCAGAAATCAATATGTATTATTTACTAACATATGATGTCATAGTGTCAACATCTGAATCAGGTTTAAAGTCTGTTTTTTTTTGTTCAGACGAAAGACAAATTTTTATCCAACCAGTGATTGCATTCAAAGACCTAAATCAAGTTTATTTTTACAATATAAAACAATGTTTAACAATCTAGTTATTTTATACTGACCGATCTAGTCCAAAATCAATTTTGGACTGTAATTGTTCTAGTTTTTCTTTTTTAACAGATGCACATTGAGAATATTTTGGAGTTGTTCTAAATAAAATGTATTAATTTTATTTGTTAATTTATATTAAAAAAAAAAAAACAAATACTTACATTATCAATGGTTTTAATGTGTTTGATACTTGGTTTTCGTATAAAATAATAATAGTGTTTACTTGTTTTATAACATCAAAAAAATAAACATGAGGGGAATTGTGTGTTTTAGCTTCTGGAATTGGAACAGATTGAACAGCCAACTCTAAGCCATAATCAACATATTCTTCAATCAAACAATAGGTCAGTACTTCAAAAATTTGGAAACTCTTGGATGGAATATCAGATTCAGAAGACAGCTAAAAAATTTGTGTTTTTTTATATACTTGGGTTATAAAACTAATATTTTTAATAGAAATACATTGTTATATAAAAAAAAAAAAAAAATAGTATACAAGTACAAGAAAAAAATGATTTAATAAAGTTGTTTACATTATAAATATAAATTACCGTGCAACATCTGTCTAAAGCTTGGTTAAATTCTTGAAACACAGAAGATGCAACTAATTGAGACAAAAAAGTTTCACCACCATAGTCATCAATTTCCATTATATTAAAATTTGTATGAGAACTAAGAACAGTTTGGAGATCACGTCGTAATTCTTGAAATCTTAAATTTAAAAATAATAATTTTGTTATTGAATATTATGTAGGGTTTTTTCAATATGTGCAGCAATACTATTCCGTAAAATTACAAATGACTATAATTACAAAGTTCAATATTTTTCAAATTTATTGATATGTTGTGTATTCTATAATATGTGTCAATTAATGAGAGCTATTTGAACTACAATTTTAATGCATCATTATTCAATAAAAATTCTTAAATACTTTTTATGTAACAACTAAATCTTTACTAAAATGTAAGAATTAACACATACATATCTCATGAATAAGTAATAATGTATGTAACACTTAATACTAATATTCATTTTTATTTATAATCTTTTTTTAGTTGGAAATTAAATAGCAAAATATTTTTTTGTATTATTTTATAAAAATAACCTGTGTAAATATTTTTTATAAATTATGTGCGAAAAAATTCAAGTACTAATTTTTAAAAAAAAATTTCTTTTTTTCCAACATGTGCAAAAAATTTTAAACTTAGAATCCTGGTATATGTAAAAAAGAAAAAACTAATTTGTACTACCCTAAATATTGATTTTTCAATAAAAAGTTAAAATGTATAAGGTCCCAAGCTGGTTTTGGGGAAAATTGCTACCTTGTTTTTTAAACATGTAACTAGAAATACCTATATAAACATAATACCCTTTTTATTTACCTAATTAGTAGATTTAATATTTTTATTCCAAAATAAGTAGACAATATATTGTATGAACTAAAGTTCATATAATGTATCAATATATGCATTAAAAACACAAAATATCATTTTAAAACCATTAAAATGTGATTTACACCTAGAAATATTGTGAAACTGGTTTTGAACTTATTTAGCATAATATAATATGACTAATCAGAAAAAATATATACACAAATTTAAGCCTAAGTTATGGTCATTTATTATATAGGCTTAAATAAATAATTTTAGTAAATTACCCTCCGCCTTGTCTCTGTTTTTTTTGGTGCCCTTTACATTCATAAAACTTTTCAAGAATAGTTAAACTTTTTTCTTTGAAGTTTTTTAATTCTGAACTAAAAACAATATACATAAGTTATGTAATATTCATAAAAAAATATATTAATTTTTTCTTAAAACTGAATCTGAGCTCTTACATAAAATAAGAATCCAAATATTTTTGAAATATATTTTGCTGCAATTTATTAAGAAACGTATCATCATTCCCAAAGTTCAAACGTGAAAGACTTTTGGATAGTATTGTAGTTCTGGAAATTAGAATAATAGCAATAATTTATGGGGGCTAGTGATAAATATGTTGAAATAAACCAAAAATATACAACATACTTTTTGTACAACTGAGACAGTTCTTCTAAATAACATGAAGTGTCTTTAATTTCAGATAAGGTAGTAATAATATGATTCTAAAAATGTAATTGAAAAATTAATGAAAAGTAACAAATATTATCAAATACAAACTTTACAACACAGTTTATACCTGAAGCTTAAGTTGATAAATATTTAAAATAAATTTAGCCATCACTTGATCTGGATTTGTAAAAACTTCTTTAATGACTTTCAAGTTTTTTTTGCATATGGGAACTATCTCAGAAAAAATGTTTTTGCCCAGAAGTGAATTCTATTAATATAAATATTGATATATTGTTACATTAAAACAATTATTATATTTTTGTTTTCAATGGCATTATTTATTACCGACTGGCTATATTCAATAAATACATCAATACATTGAGAATATCTTTTGAAATGACTCAAAATTGTTGCTAATTCTTTCATTCGTGATAAATCTTGCTGAGCATGACTTTTGGTAAATTCTTCAATCAATGAACACTCAATAACATCATACTGTTTAATTATTTTCATTTTAGCTTCTTCAAATCTAACACAAAAAAAAAAAAAAACAAAAAACAAAAACAAATTTTTAGTAGATACCAATTAAATGTTAGTAAATTTTGCCAAAACTTACTTGCCTTGAGGCAATTCTAAAGCAATAGGCAATAACTTTTGTATAATATCAGCTGCTTCAATAATCTATAAATGTATATATTTATATGAATTACAAAAATATTTATTAGAAATATTTTTAGTTTTTACTTTGGTTGGGTCATTAAAAATATCAACAGATAAGGAGCCAGCAGTCATAAATTCTTCTAAGTAACTAATTAGCTTTTGTACTTGAACAGCTCTAGAACGAGGCGTATTAATTGACTCTAACTGATCTCCAACATGTATAACTTTGGTAGCAACATAGTTTATTCGTTCATCCAAATTTTGAAATATTAATATTCCAGCCTGTTTTGAAAAGTGAGTAAAAGGACATTTTAAATAAAAATTATGAAAGAGAAAAAAACTTAAAATGTCAGTAAGTAAATAAAAATAGTAGTAAGTATCTGTTCATATACCTATTTTTATAAAGTATCATAAAATACATTTTTTGTACAAAAGGTATTTTTATAAAGAACATGATACCTAAAATAGGCTTTAATGTTTTGTAACTAAGTTTGCAGAAACTTTTATTAAAAATATTAGGTAATTTTATAGTATTATGATTACAAGTCTCCATCCAAACCACAAAAAACTAAATCTCTTTATTTTAAAAAAAATTATTTGTATAAATAAATATAACTATAAATATTATGCAAAATACCATTTAATAATAAAATGTACTATTTAGCAATTTGCACTAATGGCTATAGCTGCCAATATATTATTTAGATAAAAAAAAAGCACTTTAGGTACTTAGATATTTAGAACTTTTTCCAAAATATGTTTTTGTATGCTGAAGATATGATAGTAGGTAAGTTCTTAAAAAAAGTCCGTCGAACTTCCTTTGGTAGTTATGATAAAAAAAAAACAATAACTTCTAAATTAATTACTATACACCTTATTTTGCTCTTGAAGACTATGAATTTGTTTTGAATAGATAGATTCTTTTTCACGACAAACTTCCTCCAGTTTATCACATTTCCTTTTTTGACGTTCTTGTAAGAATTTCAAGTCTCTAAAATTGATGTCAGGATAAGAAATGTTCAATTGTACAAATGGATAATCAAAAATTGTGGAATATGCGCAGCAGTATTACTTGATTGCTTGAACAAACGTTTCTTGGACATCGTCTACGATCGAGTCATCATTTTCACAGTTGCTTCCAAACACACGATACGCCATGCGTTCAACAAACTCATCAGGATCGTATGGTTCCTGTAACCGGGGCACCGTTAACGGCAAGCAAAAGTGGGTAATCAAAGACACAAACAATTTGGTAGGTACCTAAGTATATTTTACCTGTTCCATTTCTTTAAGATACTGTTGCATCATTTTGATAAAGAACAACCTGAAACGCGTTTACTTGGACAAAAATGAAAAGCGAAACGTAAAAAAGAGACGACAAACAAATCTGGAGTAGACACGTCGAAAACAGGAAAAACAAAAAAATTAGTTAAAATATTAACATTTTATAGTGTAAAAATGTTCAATTCAATTTTTTGTTCATAATCATTGTTGTTTTTGTTGACAAATGACAATACTGTCATTATCAGTAATCACGAATCACTCTTAATTTATGAAGATGTCGAAAATAAAAAATAAACTTACACCATTGAGTAATAATAATTACTCTATGACTTACACCCACAGATATATGTACAAGATATTTGATATATATATATATAGATATTTATATAGTTAATATATAGTTAATTATAGTTAATATATTATAGTTAAATTTCTTTATTCTGTGTTGAAATCTGTATGGCGCTAACCGACCGTTACTGATAACGTTCAAACAAGCACAACACTAATCATCAGACAACATGAAAGTCAACAATGAACAAACGCATTTTACTTTTTAGGTTTTAGTTATACAAATTACATTCAACTATAGACGAATTTTGAAGTATTTTCACTGTTTTTTTTTTCGTTGATCGTGCTGTTGTTTGTCATCAAGAAAAGTGATCCGAGAGAGATCGACGGTGATCCGCTTCAAGCGTCGTGTTTCTAAAACGATTTCCAAGCAGTAGGTAGATATCTATTTTTTAGTTTGAGAATGATCAAATTTTGTTCGGATGTGTATTGTGTCTTCCGCAATAGTCGGCATCGCGTGTTGTACATTCTATGTACTTTTCCGCGCGGCTGTTTCGTTTGTTCTACTGACTACTCCTCACTTAATTTTTTTAACTTCTGTTGTCCGTTTGACCGGCATCAACCTTTGTGACAGGACTCAAAAAACATTATCCACTATTAAGTTTGAAGCAAGCTAGTTGAAGTTTATTAATATGTAATATTCCATATTCATTGGCATAACTGTCAAATACATGGGCTGTATATTTTTCTTAGAACTTTTCAATTGAATACCTATACATTCTGTCCTATCCCACGCAAATTTGTACGCACAGGCAAATATTATGGCAATACACTTATACATATACAAAAGAACTAGAGAACAATTGTTCTGTAAAAGAGATATCATGCAGATCAAGGAACTTTTGGAATTTTTAGAATTAAAATAGGATTGATCAGTGCTTCACAATTTTGTCAAAGCCAAACGTTTTCAGCCAACTAGAAAAACCTTAATAATCCGTTTATTTAAGTACATTTGTTATGTAAAATCATTAGTCTATTATTTTCAATTAGGTACGAGCTTTCTTATAAGTCATAAGTCATAACCAACCAAAATGGCGATGGTTACATCTCCTCATACTGAAGATGCAATGGACAATCATGAAGAAGATGAAGGGCCATTACTAGTTTCAAAACTTGAAGTATGATAATTATTTTAAATTTTGTATTTATTTAAGATGCATATTTTACTATAAATAAGTAGTTCTTTGAAAAACTATTTACCAGTTTACTTAATTGTTAAAATAAATTGTCCATTTTATTTATTTTAAAGAGTATCTACAATTTAAACTTATTTGTAAACCAAACAAATTCATTTGGTTTGTAAGATAATTATTAACTTTGCTATTGTAATACAGGGTCAAGGAATTACTAGTGGTGATATCAAAAAGCTCCAAGAAGCTGGGTACCATACAATAGAGTCTATTGCATTTGCCACTAAAAAACATCTTATTACTATTAAAGGCATCAGTGAAGCAAAAGCTGATAAAATTTTGGTATGTTTACAAAAATGATTATTTGAATATGAATATTTTTTTTATTATTGACTATTTTTAATAAAATATTTGTAATCTAAATAGTTAAAACTTTAAATTATTTGATATAGGCAGATGCATCAAAAATGGTTCCTCTAGGTTTTACATCTGCTGCCATATTCCATTTGAAAAGATCTGAAATTATTCTATTGACTACTGGGTCAAAAGAGTTAGATCGTTTGCTTGGTGGTGGCATTGAAACTGGTTCTATCACGGAAATTTTTGGAGAGTTTAGAACTGGTAAAACTCAGTTGTGTCATACTTTGGCAGTAACTTGTCAGGTAATAATAATAAACTTAAGAAAAGTTAACCTAAATTGAATTCTAATTTTGGTATTTATTTTACTTTATATGTTGTTGATACATGTTGATAAGTCAACTTTTTAAATTTTAAACCAATTTTAGATAATGATGAATTATCTTTAAAATATGTTTTTATTTTTACTAGCTACCAATTGGTCAGAACGGTGGAGAAGGCAAGTGTCTTTACATAGACACTGAAGGAACATTTAGACCAGAACGATGCCTTGCTGTGGCTGAACGGTATAATTTAGTTGGAAATGATGTTCTTGATAATATTGCCTGTGCTAGGGCTTACAATACAGATCATCAAACACAATTGTTATTGCAAGCTGGCGCTATGATGGCTGAATCTAGGTTTGGAATCATACTTTCATTAATTACTGATTGAAATCTATATAAATTCTATGTTACTAACAACAAATTATTGAAAATTGTAAAATTAATTATCTAAATACTTTTGTATTGTATTATGTGTGATGATGTTTTATTATAATATAGTGTCCCTATGATTATTCATTTTTTTTTTATTTAGGTATGCACTACTAATTGTTGACAGTGCTATGGCACTGTATAGAACTGATTATTCGGGCCGAGGAGAATTATCAGCAAGACAAAATCATTTAGCAAGATTTCTCAGAATGCTATTAAGACTTGCCGATGAGGTAAATGTTTATAGTTAAATTTCAATATTAAATTTTATGAATAATTTCAGTTCATAGTTGACTAATTAGTTTCTTACAAAACTATTTTAGCTTGACTAACAATTACAAACTAAATTGTACTTTCACCCTAAGTGTGGACACATAAATTTTAATACCGTGTATTTTAAAAAGTATTTAAGAAGTTTAGTAAGTTAAGAATATATATATTCTTTTGAAATGTTTGGATCATTTTTAGTACAAGCAATTTATGTTACTGTTACTTTTAAAATTTTGAAAATTCTAAGAAAAAATTTCACGGTAAATACTGTGTAACAAGAGCTACCCTTAAAGTGGGTATAAGTGTAAACATTGCCCCGCCCAAGACATGCTCAAATAATTGTACATGAATAAAAACATACTTATTTATGCACAAAAAATGTTATATTATTTATGTTTTAAGTATTCATCAAGAGTGAAATTAAACAATTAAGTATTATTATTATCAAAATTTGTATAATACAATACTTTTGCCATTTTATTGCATAAAAACAATTGAAAAGTGTAATTAATGTAATTTGTCTTTGCAAAACTCCTTCAATAGTGTTTGTACCATGACTTTAGGGAGAAACATACATATTTATTGTTTTTTTTTTCTAAGTTTGGTGTTGCTGTGCTCATTACAAATCAAGTTGTTGCTCAAGTTGATGGTGCTTCTATGTTTGCTGCTGATCCAAAAAAACCAATAGGAGGTAACATTATGGCACATTCATCTACTACACGATTGTATTTACGGAAAGGCAGAGGTGAAACACGCATCTGTAAAATTTACGATTCTCCTTGTTTGCCTGAATCAGAAGCAATGTTTGCTATTAATGCTGATGGTATTGGTGATGCAAAAGAATAACATGTTTTTTTTTTCTAAAATTTAACTCTTTTAATTATATTCTTAAGTAAATAAGAGAGTTTTATTGTTTGAGATTTGTACATACAATTTTGACATTTTATTAATAAATAATATTGGAACATAGTATGTGACATAACAAAGCATGTGTTAAGAGAACATAAATGTTTTACATATTTGTATAGTTTTAGACATTTTTTTTAGAAATTTCCATAGCTTATTTATTAAAAAATAAAATATAATGTAGAATAACATTGTATAATTAAAATACAAAAGTATCTTTTTAATACTAAATTTATTAACTATCCATTTAATTGTTTAGCAATCTTTCTTCTCATAATATCAGTTTTGGTTAACTTTTGTTTCTGGAAAAAAAAATACAATCAATTATTAATTTATTAATACATGTACAAAATTTAAGTAATACTTCAAAAAATATTTTTGTCATGACAATTTTTATAATTACAATTATATTGCAATGGATTTAAGTTTTAGAAATATTTTAACAAGGAAAAACAACTTTTAATTCCATCATTGTATAAAGTTTAAAAGCCTTTTAATTTTTATATGCATTATATAACTTATAGTAAATAAGCTATCATTACATGAAGTAATTCAATTTTTAAAACTAATTAACTAATTAAAATATGCAATGCTAGAAAAAGTTAAATACATTCTTTGCTACATTCAGAAAGCAAAAACCCATAAAAATCAACTCATTACATTCACCCTTAAATACCTTGTCCAAGAGTAGTTTTTTATGTGTACTCTGTACACATTACTAAAATGTTAATTCTAAGATTTTTGAAGTTGACTTGATTTTAACCTTAATCTACAATCTACCATCTTTTCTTTACACAAAAAAGCTATAATCAAATCATTTTTAATTCTGTTAATCAAAAATATATATCATACTGAAGATGATACATATTATATATACGACACATCAATATATTAAAATGAATTTTATGATAAATAAATAATATTTTCTAGATTTAGAACTAAATATTACCTTTTTACACATTTTTGGTTCTACAATTTCACCTTGGTATTTCTGGCTATTCCAACTTACAGGATTCTTTCTTTTGAATGAGGCAGAAACATTACTAACCACTTTGTTACAATTTTTAATTGTATTGTTTTTGGTTTCTATTCTTTTAATGCGAATTTCTCTGTTCTGAATTTTTTTCCCTTGTAGCTGTAGTGCTAGTTCTACACATTCTTTTGTCTGAAATAAAAAGTAAATATATGACACATAAATGTATTTTAAAACGTTTGAAATTGTCTGAGAATATTTAAAAAAATATTAATATGTAGCAATTATAAGTTAAATATCTGGAACTGTGTAAAAAATTGCATATTTTAAAAAATAAAACATATTAAGCTATTTGTTGGCAGCTAATAATTGTTTGTTTGAATTTTCTAAAAAATCTACAAGCAAATTTAAATATAAAAATTTTAAATTAAAACGTTATTGGTTGAATTTTAATTGAGTCTTGTTAAAATTTTAGAATACAAAAATAAAATATACGTTATATACTAACTTCAAAATCTACATAACCAAAACCTTTGCTAACACCGGTTGTGTTATCACGAACAATACGCACGGCAGAAATTGATCCAGAATCTTTAAAAAAACTCCATACATCATCTTCTTGAATATCTAAATGAATAGAAATAATAATCAATAGCAACATGTAAGTTATGTAACATTTAACTCCACACCAATTGGTTGGTAAATTTAAAAAAAAAAGAAAATTAAAAGTCTACTCTCTGCATAGTCTAGTTTGATAGTTTTTTTTTTCTTTGGAAAGCTATAGTACAGCTCAGTACTCACTGTATGGGAGGTTTCCAATAAATATTCCTTTTTTTTTGTTCTGCTTATGATCTGTATTTAAAGCCATATCTACTCGTATTGTGTGTCCTTCAAATTGTGTAGCGTTTAACACTAAAGATTTTTGTGCTTGTTCAATAGATTTAAAACGTATATATACATTTGCAGTGTCTCTTTGTGGATGAAAATCTTTTTTTACTATGGACGCTCGTTTAGGCTTATTGATATTATTTACAGCTACACTTCTTAACCGAGTTGTTTCAATGTCACCAAACTTTTTAAACAGACTTTTCAATTTTTTCATTTTAACACTAACCGGAACATTGCCCACAAACACGGTTCTAGATTCTTTTTCTGTGTACTCAGCAGACGATTTCAAATTCCTAAAAAACATGTTAGTAATATTATAATTGTAATACATTTTTTAAAACAAAACAACTTACGATAATTTTGACATTGGATTTGTTTTTTTAGCAATTTCGGGTTTGTTCTCTTTAAATCTTTTATTTGTATTTTTTTCAAAGGTTTTAAACGGGTTTGGGGAATGATTGGCATCAATATTTGTTTTTATTCTTTTGGTTAGCTTAGCTTGGTTTTCCACAGATATTATTTCTGTTTTTACTTGAATGTTTTTTTGAGTATTTTTTCGAACGTTGGAGGTAATTAATGAAGAAATTGCACAATTTTTTGTTTTCTTCTTTAAAGATTTCTTAGAATCTTTTTTAGATTTTCTTTTTAAAGTATGTTTTAAACTTTCATTTGTATGTAACTTACTTAACATTTCTTTCGATTGAAGTTGATTTTTACCATTTTCTTTTTTAATTTTACCAAATGAAAGTAGTAATTCCAGATCATTATTTGCTTGAATATTTTCAGCATTATTTTCAGATACTTCATTTTTGTTTTTCAATAATTTTTTAGACTTTTTCTTTGTAGTTTGTTTCAACATTTCATTACTAGGTAATTTGTTTACATCTGTTCCTGATAGGCATTTATTTTCTATATTTTCATTCTTAACTTTACCTAAAATACAAGCAATTACTGTGATTAAACTAATATTAACAAAGAAATAGAAAAAAAAAAGTTGAACAGCCAATGTTTGTGAGTAAAAAAACAGTTCATAAGTTTGCAACATAAATAGATTCCATAATTTGTGTACAACAGTAACTTGTTTAATACATGGTGGGGGTGTAAATAAGTTACAACTATTCATAGAATTTTTATAAATTATAGGGATTATTTTACCTACAGTAGCACCATTTCAAATTTTAAATATGTTACAGGATATTGAAAGCATGAAAGCAATTGAAGCAAATATTTTATTTAAGTATTTAACAGTTTGTAGATAGAAATTTAAGTCTATAATAATTGGTATGTTAAATTTAAAGAACCAATAAATGTATCATCATACGTTTACAACCAAACATTAGTTTAGGTATTATTATAATTCAGTCAGTTTACTAGAACATGAGATTCAACTTTGAGACTTGGGTCAATATTGTTCAAAAATTATACTGCACAAGTATCACAAATTAATTGTGCTTTATTTAATTTATTGTTACGTAAGCACATCCTAACAGACTATACGCATTATATCGTCAAAAGTGATTGATTGCACTCGTTAAGATTACAAATTTAGCAAGTTACTACAAACGGAAAACGTAACGCAACATCTGGCATTTAGTAAAACACTGATCAATCACCTAGGTCTTGTTGAACTTACCGCTTTTCTTTTTTTTTGCTTCAGTGGCAATCAAATCGCCTAGAGCACCCACTGTATACTCGTTATCCATAGTAATTTTTCTGTAACGATGTACCTAATAAAAAATAAAACTTATTATTTTACTGTTCATCAATAATTCCAAAATGTACAAGTAAAGTATAAAATGTAAGTAGTTACAATATTAATTGGGTAGTATTACAATACAAAATACAGCTAATAAACAAACTTGGTCTTGAATTTTTATTATTACTCTATACACCTTAGTTTATACACAGATTACAGAATAAATTTATAGAGAGCCTTGATAAGTTGATTATTTATCAATGTTTTCAAGCTTTTTCTAAACGTATTTTTCATGGAACAATTAAATTAAATCATGGCGCGTTCGGCAAAACAGTTCGTCACTCATTCCCATATTTTGTTACAAGATATCTTAACTCATGATTACATCTACGGCGGCATCACCGCGTCTTTATTATCAAGTATCAACACTGAACGCAGTATACAGTACACACGGGGCTACTATATTTTTATATAATATTTTATTTCTCGTTCCGGTCGTTCGCTTGTGGATCGTTTACGAGTTTTGGTTTTGTTCGTCCAGTTTTTTTCAATTGACTTAGTTCCAGTTGACACGAAGAAGTTATATTATTGTGCTCATATGCATATTCGTTTTGGACCATGTATATCAAACAGGTACGTTCGTTGTTGTGTCGTTTTTTAACTATGATTGTGTTTCTTCACCGTACTTACTGACTATATATATAGTATACGCACTTCTCATCCCGTACCGGAAAACTTCAAACCAGAATTTTTTGAGTTACGAACGTATTCGCAATAATAATGTGTACAGCCCGTGCGCAGCAATTGTTTCGTCTACTACTCGCGTTTTGTTCTCTTTGTATTCTATCTGTTTGTTTCTATCTAGCAACATTGATGGGTTATTTGGTACCTATAAAGATCCAATCTTTCCTATCTACTTACGTAACTGTAATTGTTCTTTCCGGCCCTAGCTCATAGTTCATTTTCAGAAGTGTAACTTTTGGTACCTATGCACAATGTATGTGCATCAGCGTTCTTTAAATTACATAAATACTGTTTTAAGTTTTGGTCTGCAACGACAATATTTGTGTTTGCATTGCTTAGCTATAATTGTATGATTTTATTGTAACAGTTCATCAAAATTTTATAACAGCATATTATAGAAAAACCAACATTCGTTACCCATCGTTACCCGGTATTTAGTTTGCCAGAGTTTAGTAAAATGAATGCATATAATATTTTAAAAAATGTTTGAATACCAGGTTTTAAGTTGTAATTAATCAAGATAATATGCTATATACCTTCTATATAAATACTAAATTTCAGACCTATTTATCAAAATTAAAAAACTGGTCGTGTGATATGAAAAATTTGTATTTGTGCACTCTGAAAATAAATATTGTGTGAACACCACGACGAGTAACGACAAAGAATTTGTATGATCCATGATAAAATGATTACTAGTTATAATATCATTGATTTTGCTGTATGGTGTAATGTGTGCACTCGACAATTGAACCAGAATCAGGAATATATTCAAATTGAATACTATGAAAGCAACAGCACCCCATTCTTTGTGTATCTTTTCAAATCAACAGCCGCACGATTGAAAATTCCCATATAAAATATTACTTATTGTAAATATTTTCCTATTGTTTATACTTTGTACTCTGTACTCATTATTGCCAGTATCTGTAGTTGACGGTTGTGCATTTATGGGCAATTGCTATATTTATTTGACTTTACATTAAATTATATAAGACGTGTTTGGCATTATAAAGTTGTTATATCATATTTTGTAATGCTAAGTAAAATTTTGATTTATTGCCAAGTTTACTTGATGGGCTAAAATGAATAATTATTAATTATATAATAATAATTAATTTGTGATAGGGAGGCTAAAACTACTCTTTTGAAGGGATTTTTACAAATAGTATTTATTTTTGACTAATGAGTTATAGGAACTTCATATTTTCTCAACTAAATCCATTAACTAAATTTGTTACATTTTAGGTCATTATACATGGTTTTAAAAGCTATAGAGAGCAGACTGTTGTTGAACCATTTGACCAAAGACATAATGTAGTTGGTACGTATTAAATACATTATTACTGTTTGATACTATACATTTAAATCATTATGATTAATGCCATTAAATATTTGTAAGTGTGTCATCATTAATTACTTTGAATTGTATTGTACATTGTACATTGTATTTATTAAAGTAAATACAGTGAAAACTAGCTGTTCCAATCTCCATGGTTTTGCTGGACAAAGTTTAGAACACATTACCACTAATTGATTACCCAAATTGTATGAAAAAAAACTGAGGTAGATATGGGTTTTTGCCTCTGACGCTATCTATATACAACTATGCAATGATGATTATTCTTGATTAAAAATTAAAATTGTACCGTTACGTACTCAATACTTCTAATGAAGTATGAAAATTTTAATTTATACTCCATACTCGGTTTGAGAAGAGCAAAATTCCTCAAAAAACCTAAATTGTTAACTTGACGGTCAATCATAATTCATAATGTGTAAGACAAAAAGTTTCCAACCAAGTATACACAATTATGTAGTTAACAAGTATATAGATTGTTGTGTTACTCTCGGATCTCATAATTGTTGTTTGATTAGGTGTAAGCCTGTTAAGTGTTAAATAACCATTAACATTTAACAAATAAATACATTTTATATTTTTTTACATTAGTCTACATTGCCAAATACATTTGGTCTATAGAAAACTCGATAGAAATATGATGTCATTAAATCTACAAAAATCCAATTTTTAAACACTGCCGTATAGTTGGCAGTGGCTGTATTATTAACATGTATTATGAATTTAAAATATTTAAAATAAAGAACAAATGACTAAAAGAGATTTTATATTTTATATTTTAACATTTATATAAGTAAAAAACAATATTGAGAAAATATAAATCATAATGCTGAAAAATAGTTGTTAATTACGCAACTGAAATGCAAACTTTGTAGTTTAACATAGTATAATTTCAATTTAATTTTTGTCCAAATTTATTTAGTCAGAAATTATCCAAAAAATTCCTTCAATACCTTTGATAATATAATAAAATTTTACTGATAATTTTATTTGACCTATTTATTATTATTATTTTTTTTTTTTTAGTTGGTCGCAATGGATCAGGAAAAAGCAATTTCTTCTATGGTAAACTATTTTTATATAAATTTTTATTTAATCTTAATTTAAACATTTTTTGTGAGCAGGCTAGAAAAACCTGTTTATTTTTTAAATTATAAGTATATATTTTGTATGTTGTAAGAAATACATTTTTGTTCATAAACTAGCGTTTTAACTCGATAAATCTAATGTTTACTGCTTTTTGTTCTATCATTCATTATGTGACTTTTTAACTGTGCACTGACAAAATTTAACTCAAGTTAGTCAAAATACTAATGAAAAATGTTGTAGAAAGTTTTATGAACATCTTATTTGTGTGTCAAATAAAATGGATTACATTCAAAACATTTAATTTATCATACTTTATGTTAATGCAAATTGTATTATTTTGTTTTATTATTTAGCATTAATGTGTTTTTTTGAGGCTAACATATGTTTAAAAATATATTTTTAACAGTACTAATTACAACTTTGTTATAACATTTTAAAAGTATTTGATTGTATACACATCCACCTAATTATTTTTTAGTTCATCTGAAATCATATTCTTTTTTTTATTAGCTATTCAGTTTGTTCTAAGCGATGAATTTTCTCATTTACGTCCAGAGCAGAGACAAGCTTTACTTCATGAAGGCACTGGCCCAAGAGTTGTTACAGCATATGTTGAAATCATCTTTGATAATACTGATAATCGTTTACCTGTAAGTTCTAAAGTTAAGTCCCTTATAATAACTTTTCTGTTTCGTAAATATTTTTTCTCTAATAATTTATTTATAGATTGAAAAAGAGGAAGTGGTTTTAAGACGAGTTATTGGAGCTAAAAAAGATCAGTATTTTTTAAACAAAAAAATGGTTCCAAGATCTGATGTTACAAATTTACTTGAGTCTGCTGGTTTTTCCCACAGTAATCCGTATTACATTGTCAAACAAGGAAAAGTATGATAATAATTAATAACTATCCTATTTTTTATTTTTTATTTAATGTATAAAACCTATACAGTTAGAGTACAATAAGTATTATAATAATTCATTTTTTTTTTTATAATAGATAAATCAAATGGCGACAGCACCAGATTCTCACAGGCTAAAATTATTAAGAGAAGTTGCTGGAACAAGAGTATATGATGAACGAAAAGAAGAATCTATTGCAATATTAAAAGGTAATATAAATAAGGTTTATTCTTAGTGATTATGGATGAGGTTACTTAATTGTGTTACCAACCATAGTCTATATGTTAATAGCATCAGAAATTAGTGATAAAAAATGTCAATCAGGTAATGGGAGAGCGTTCCTGTTGGTATGCGAGAGGTTTGGGTTTGAGTCCCAACCCGACGACAGATTGTTAAGTCATTACATTAAAAAGAACGCAACATAATTATAATAAGTTGTTCGTGCTTGTGTAGCAGTTTTTGACTAAAAAATTCTTAACATTTACTACCCAAATTATTTTAGCCTATGTCTTGTGACAACAACCCTCCTAACCTAAAACAATATTTCATGTTTAAACAAATATCTAGAGAAGAAACTGTTACACTCTAGACAGCATCTAGCATTAGCCATTAATTATAAAAGATCAATTACATTGTTTTAATATTAGTAATACTTTGTTAAATTTATTAAGAACCTAATAATATATGCGTGAGAAATGCAACTAAGTCCATTTTTAGTTTTTACTGAATTCTAAACTAATATAGCAGCTTATTTAAATTTTAGATACTCAAACCAAAATAGAAAAAATTGTGGAATTTTTAAAAACAATTGAAGAACGTCTTACAACGCTTGAAGAAGAGAAAGAAGAGTTAAAAGAATATCAAGTCTGTGACAAAAAACGAAGAACATTAGAATTTTGTATTTATGATCGAGAACTAAAAGATACCAAAAGAAAGTTAGAGGAAGTAAATATCTTATTATTTGTTAATTTATTATTATTGCTATGTAAGATGGTGTATGTACCTAGTTTTAAAAAACTAAAATGATTTTTCATAGTTGGATGGCAAAATAAATAATTTTGACCAAGAACAAAAACGACTTGCATCTAGTGTTAAAGATGCATCTGATCATGCTAAAATTGCCGCCAAACATTTACGTGATGCTAAGCGTGAAGTCCAAGTTGCCAAGGAAGATAAAGATACGTTGAGTTTAGAACAGCAAGAATTAATAAAACAAAAAACAAAATTAGAATTTTCAATAAAAGATCTATCAGATGAAGTTGACGGGGATAATACTTCAAAAGTAAAATTTTTTAATTGGTCTAAAAATACTGTTAGTTGTTGATTTGTATGAGCTGTTGTTTCTAATCTGTACTAAAAAAACTCCTTTCATTAGTCTACTTGTCTTTAGTGTTATCAAGACAACTAAACCTTCTATTTAATGGAGATTACATCCAGTTAATTATTTTGGCTTAAGTCAAGCAATGCATTAGTACCTAATTACTGTGATAACATAAATTTATATGTTGAGTTGTTATCAAACAGTTCAAACAAACCTTTAAAAATGTTTTATTGTACAGCTTTAGACGTTTTACACTTCATTTTAGACATAAAAAATTGTATAAATTACTTTGGTACTTAATGTGTATATATTTAAATTAATTGCATTAATATGTATTAGGATCGCGCTGAAAAAGAGTTAAAAAAACTTGAAGATACCATTAAAACAAAAGAAAGTGAACTCAAGCAGTTAAAACCAAAATATGAGAGTCAAAAGAAGAAAGAAGAAGATTGTACTAGAGAGTATGTTCAACTTTTATAAGTTTAGAATTATTTTATGATTTACTAGATGAATCCATCCATATTGATTCCGGGTAACATAGACTGTTGGATGTGCTTTATCAACTATTTATTTTCCCATAACACCATTTAATGTAGTATATTCAGTCACTATTGTAATTTAGTTCTATTCCTTATATCTTCTCCCTCATTTTAAAGTTCATTTAGATGGTGTACACATTCTGAGCAGCGCCTTGTGTATGAATTTTTACATAAAAACAAAGTAATTGCAGGATTTAAAAATATTGAGATTGCTTAGGATTTTTTAATATAGTTGAGGAACTGCTATTTTAATGACATATGAATTTACTGTCTTACACTTCAAAATTTGATTTTTGATTTTTTAAAGTATTGACTTAAGATGAGCAATGCTAAAATTACAATCTTACTTGCTAGTTCAATTTCTCCATAAGCTATCTTTTTCCGTTTCGTAACTGCTTCTAGCCGAGTATTCACTTTGTCTTCAATTTTTTGTAAATTTGTATTTATACCAAGCATACAACCAATTCTGCCTTTTTTTCTTTGAGATAGTAAGAATTGTCGATCTGTTTCTATTTTGATAATATCCAATGCATTCATATGTGCAATATCAAAAAGGTCATCCAACTCATTCACAAAACATTCTTGTTTTTTCTTATGTATTTCGGTTGTTCTCGTTGAATGCTTCTGTAAAGTTCTCCATTCTTCGTATAATGATTCCAGCTTCTTAATACTATTATATTCTTGTCTAACCGGAATGCGAGCTTTTTGCCAAAATACAACTATTTCTTGGATAACAAGTTTTGCACTTTCGTGTAGGTTGAGTTTTACTTTACGCATATTAAAAAAAAGTTTTTGTAATGCCTGTTTTTTTGACGGTAATTTACTACCAATAATTTGATTGGAAGTACTACCAATTAAAAATATTTTATCATGCTCACGAAGAATAATATTTGATGTAGATGTTGAAGCCATGATGAAAAATAATGTACAGCACTTGTTTTTCAATCTATCGTGGTTCGCAGTGTACTAACTAACAATCGATCGTTATATTACGTGCAAAAATTTAAACATTTACTATCAGTTTTATAGAGTGGTCTATTTTTGTGACAAAATAATTAAATTATATGATTTTATTAAAGTATGGTGTGTGCTTATTTCAGATAATAAATGTAATCAGTTTTTCAAATTTAATAAGAAGATAAAAATATAATATAATGATGTTAGAATTTTGTTATCTTGTGTAACTGTACCGTTATTTTTAAATTTAAATGTTTCATGATCAATTATAATGAAAAATATTAGGTTTATCAAAAAATTGTATAGAACAAAAGTTATAGAAAATTTAATTTACAATAAATAATGTTCTATAAGTATTTTTGTATGAAATAGTAAAAACGAGATATTAAGAAAAATTTTTAAAAAAATGGTGGTTATTTGACCAAATTCGTGCTTTTGAACTTTATGGGGTGTGGGGCACGGGTTAAACTTATCCTATCGACTTGAAATTTTGTACACTTCATTTTTATGTATATTGGAACTAATTTAGGGAGTAAGACTTAAAAAATTCTAGGATCTTAAAATAAGGGCCACCCTAATGAGCATTTTAGAACATTTTGAAAAAATAGTTTACTCCCATTGTGAATTTTAGCATTCATAGATTATCTGTAGCATTTAAAAAAGAAACAAAGGGATGTTAAAAAATATTAAAGGGCAGTTAGGTTATAAACACAATCACTTACATGAAGTATTATATAATAAGATGTATATTCATCTTAATTATAGGCTAGCTTTAAAAGAACAGAAACGGAAAGAATTATATGCTAAACAAGGCCGAGGATCTCAATTTACTTCAAAAGAAGATCGTGATAAATGGATTCAAAAAGAACTCAAGTAATGAACTAAATTGACAGTAAAACTATTTTAAATTGATTAAAATTTTGTATTAATTAAATATTCAATAAAATTTATTAGGTAAATTAAGTATTGTGTGTTTATTTTCAGATCATTAAACAAACAAATAAAGGATAAGTATGAACACAAGTCTAAACTAAATGAAGACTTAAAACGAGATGCAGAAAGACAACGAGAATTAGAACAACTAATCACGGTATCTTATTTATTTTATTATTTGACGTTATATGGAAGTTTTAAGACAATAATCGAGTGTAAATCTACAAGTTTTCCAAAAATAAAAATAAATTCAAATTTGGTTTGCATTAATTAAGGGAATGAAATAAAAAATATGGGAAAATGGTTTTTTAAGAAGACTTCATGACAAATTCATTTTACAAAAGTTACATCTATTTTCTTATTATTTGTGTGTGGTAGACAGAGAAAAAGTCCCCAATTGTTTTTTTTTTTTTGTTAGGACCCTAATACCTCCGATTATCAGTAATTTAACAGAAATGGTTATTTCTTTGCTACACTTAAAATCTAAATAAGACTCAAAAATACTTGAAATTTTTACACATTCATAAAGAGTGGTAAAATGTATGTAAACTATAAAATTTGAATCAATGTCTCTCTCTTTCGTACATAATATAGAATTAAGAAATATTTTACTACCTATTTAACTCTATTTTTCCTCAGAATTTAAATTTTTATTTGTACCTAATGATTTATTATTGCTTTCAATTTTAAAGGAAAATATAAATTAACTGAATTTAACATTTGTTATTTCCTCCAAAACAGTGACCTACTATGCCTACTTTTTTTAGAATGCGTTAATACTGCTGTTTTTTGAATAATTTTATTTTCTGTAGATGCATTTATGACACATTGCCTATAAAAATTATGATATATATAGTTAAAATTTGGTTCAATATTTAATATTTTTAGAAGCAATTTTTAACATTTTAAAGCATATTACTATTCTGATGTTTAAAATAAAAAATTAATATTAAATATACTCAAATAATCTTTTTAAATATATACAGTATAATATGTAATAAGTTTTTGTTATATAGGCACATTCTGTTGAATTAGAAAAACAAAGGGTATCCATCGATGATTACAATAAACGCCACTACGAGTTAAAAAAAAATAAAGACCAACTTCAGAGTCAAAGGAAGTAAGTATTGTTATAATTTGTGGCCAATCTAATAATATACTATTAAAATTATTTATAATAGTCACTTAATTAATCAAACCAAATCACTATACAGTTCATACTCAAAACTGAAACTTAAAATCATTCAAAAAGTATATTTTATTCACTATCCTAATCATTTTTTTCAGTGAGTTATGGCGTAAAGAAAATATTTTGCAACATACTCTATCATCTCTTAAAGAAGAATTAACAAAATCTGACCAAGTTCTGCGCAGTATGGCTGGAAAAGTAATTTATATTCTGTGTTGAATAGAAACATAAATTCAATATTAATTATAATTTGTAGGCTATTTTAAATGGAAGGGATAGTGTTCGTAAAGTTTTAGAAGTATTCAAAGCAAGAGGTGGAGCTTACCTTGATTTAGTTTCAAAATATTATGGTCAAGTTATTGAAAATTTTGATTGTGATCAAAGTATACAGACTGCCGTTGAGGTTACTGCTAGTGGAAGGTTAAATATTTTCTATTGTTTTGTTAAATTATTCTTTTTTTGTTAAATATACATTTTTATTTTTATAACATAGAAATATTTAACTGGTTTTCCTATCTTATGGTTTAAATGTTAAATATTTTGTGTTTTAATTATGTTGTATTATTTTTAGAATATTTTTTCATATTGTTGAATCTGATAAAATTGGTACTCAAATTTTAAAAGAAATAAATAACCAAAATTTGCCTGGTGAAGTTACATTTATGCCATTAAACAGACTTACTACTAGAGATATAAGATATCCTCAATCTAGGGTTTGTATAACTATCAAAATCAAAAGACTTAAGATAAAAATAAAAACAAAAACATTGTTTTAAATTTGTCTAGGATGCTATTCCAATGGTCAATAAACTTAAATATGAACCGCATTTAGATAAAGCAATGCATTTTATTTTTGGGAAAACATTAATTTGTAGAAATCTTGAAATTGCTACTGCTATTTCAAAGCAAAGTATGCTGGATTGTATTACAATTGATGGTGATCAGGTATCGTATATTTTCTTTATATACCAATATGTAGTATGGTATATAAATTGTGTTGACTGGTTTGAAGTCTGCAATTTAGTTTGTTTATTTTACTTTTGTAAGGTAGAGTTATTTTTTCATTTTCTGTTCCCTGGGATACATTAAAAACTGGTTTAATTTGTATTCTTTTTTGTTCTTTGGACAGTCACTTCCCCAAAGGTCATGTAAAATATTTTAATTGATAACTTTACATAGTAGTTGTGTATACGCAATTATTGCAAACGGTTGTCCGTACCTCTTGTTGATATTGATTGTATAATTGACAATCAACGATATTGGTTTATGTATGTTCATAATTAACAATATTAATACATTTACTATGAAATATCAAACTACACTATTCAAACCCAAAACAACATTAAACATACCAACAACGTACTCCATCAGCAAGATTGCTAAACTTTTTATTGTTAACTTATTCTATGCTGTGTTGTATTTTAATTTAGCTCCTTAAAACTGATGACTTGCCATAAATTAAAACTACTCTTAAAAATGTTTTGTAAAATAAAAAAATTAATAATTAGATATGCATTATTTGTAAGTTTGAAAATATTATGTTATCATTTTACAATTTATATATTTTATAGGTTTCATCTAATGGAACTTTGACTGGTGGTTATTTTAAAAATGTTCGTTCCAAGTTAGAAATACAAAAACAGCGTAACGATCTAACAAGACAAATAAATGAAGCAGAAAAAGAATTATCCGTTTTAAAAACACAGTTAAATGAGGTTGAAACCCAAGTTAATGTTTTAATGTCTGATATGCAGAAAACAGAAACAAAAAATAGTAAATCTAAGTCAGTACTTCATTAAGTTATTAATGCTTAATAATTAATTATTAAATTTTTCTACATAATTTTGTTATTATTGTTAAAAACTTATTATTTTAGAGGCAACTTTGATAAGCTTAAAGGAGATATTAGACTAATAAAAGAAGAATTAATTGGTATTGAGCGATATCGAACAACAAAAGAACGATCATTGACACAAGCATTATCAAATTTAGAAGCAATGCAAACAACTCATAGTGGTTTGGAATCTGAGTTACATCAGGTATACTTTTAGAAATAGATTATTAATTGAGAAAATTATCATATGAAAACTATCATATGTTTTGTTTTATTTTTAAGGAACTTATGGCACAACTATCTGTAAGCGATCAAAGGGAAATGGACAAATTAAATGATGATATTCGATCATTAACTCAAGAAAATAAAGCAGCCTTTTCTATTCGAATGAAACTAGAAGCAGATAAAAATAAACTAGAAAATTTACTAACTAATAACTTGATTCGTCGTAGAGATGAACTAGTTCAGGTATGTGGTAACTTTTTTTTTTTCTTAAGAATCATTAAGGGTATGTGAAAACTGTTGTTTTGGTGCACATTTCTAGTAAACTGTGTAGTTTTTCCTCGAGCCATTTTTCTTCTTTTATAATCTTCAATGTGTCCTTTACGGGTACCATCGTGAATAGCGAGACTACGTCAAAGCTGACGAGAATGTCTCCATCTTCCCAGTTGGTAAGCATCAGTTTTTCCACAAATTCCGTCGAGTTCTTCACAAAGGACGATGTTTAACTAATTCTTTAACTAATTACTTAAAATTATATTACATTTAAAATTTTTCCGTATGTCTTGGTATTAACTGAAAAATTATATTTACCTATATTTTATTATTTTTTTAATTAGACATGCAAATGTTTGTTTATTTTTTGTCTTTATCCATTTTAACTGTGCTTGTACATGATGAGTTATTATTTTAAAGCTAAGATTTATATACACAAATTATAATCAATTGAGCTATTAGTTTAATAATCTGTCTAATAATTAGGAATTTCTGTAAATGTTGTATATGTATAGGCTTTACAAGAAATATCTGTTGAAGAACGAAAACAAAAACTTGAAAATAATAGACTAGAAGTTATATCGGTTAAAAAGAAATTAGAAGTATTAAATGCAGATTTTAAGATTGTTGAAAAACGATTACAAGAAGCTATAAAAAAGGTATTTTTACTATAGTTAAAATTGTTATTTTATTTATGTTTGTACCATCAATAGTTAATAAATACAGTTAAAATTTTTTCCAGCTATTTGTTTTGTACTTGATTCTTGTATTTGACTGTTGTGAAATAAATAATTTGTACGATTGTCTATCTTTGTATGTTTAGCAAAAACTTTGCCTGGAAGAATTAGAAAAGTATAAAGCTTTAGAAAAAGAAGCTCAAGATGTATTAGATAACGAATCTAAAGATTTGACTAAAGTTTCTTCAAAACAAAACTTGCTCCGGCAGAAAGTGGAAGAATGTCAAACCAAAATAAGTGAACTTGGAGCTCTTCCAAACACAGAACTTATTACTAAATTCATGTCGTATTCATCCAAAAATGTAAGTATTAAAAAAAAAGTTAACTATGTTTCAGTGGCATAAACATTGTAAGGGGAGAATGGGTTTAGGAGATCAACACTACTAATTTGTTTACATAATTTAATAAAATAAAAATTCTGTGGATCCTGTTAATTTTTATGACACAAATTTTTATTTAGAATTATATTTTGTTGATTAAAAGAATATTGGACTAATAACTGAGCTAATGTTAGTATTAGTATGCATAATAACTTACATATAATAATATGTATTACTTATTAATATGTGTGTTACACATTAGACTGCAATTAAGTTGTATTTTGTTTTCTTTTAGTTATTCAAAGAACTTGAAAAAGCTAATAGCACTATTAAACGTTATGGTCATGTGAATAAAAAAGCTTTGGATCAATTTATTAGTTTTTCAGAACAAAAGGAAAAATTGGTTTCTAGAAAACAAGAATTAGACAGAGGGTAATTTTATTAAAGTTTTATTTATTATAACTTTGAAATTAAATTCAAAACATTTGTTTTATTTTTCATTAGTCAACAAAAAATTGAGGAGCTTATGAATGTCTTAGAGCAGAGAAAATGTGATGCTATTCTATTTACATTTAAACAAGTATCTATGTATTTTACTCATGTTTTTGGTAAACTGGTTCCTGGAGGATTTGCGCAACTTGTAATGAAGTCTGCCGGTGGTGAAGAATCGTCCGCTCCAAATGTTGGCGATGTATGAACATTTATCGTGAACTCTATACTTATAATATTAATTAATAAAAACAAGTTAACTAATTTTTATGTTTTTGTAATGTATATAGGAAGAAAATATAGATAATTACTCTGGAGTTATGATAAAGGTGTCGTTTGCTGGTCAAGGCAGTGAAATGAGAGAGATGAACCAACTTTCTGGTGGTCAGAAATCTTTAGTTGCTCTTGGATTAATTTTTGCTATTCAGAAATGTGACCCTGCTCCATTTTATCTATTTGACGAAATTGATCAGGTAAAAAATAATATTTTTACTGCATATATTCTGTTAAATTTAAAATAATATTTTATCAGCTTATGATGTTGAAATATCAAATGGCCAGCTACAGGAAAGAGTAAGAGGATGGTCGTAGAGATAATACGGATAAAATAATAATTGTCTGGTTAATTTTGGATCTTGGGTATACAGACCAGTAAGAAACTGTAAACGTATTGTTACAAAAATTAAAAAATTGGGAAGAGAACTCTTCTAAAAGGATACACTTTCAAAAAAACCAAAACATTTTCGTTCTGTTACACAATTTGGCAAGTGTTGGCGCGTTTTAGTATTTTTTTATACAATTTTAGCTGCACTCATTTGCCTTGAGTAACAATTATGAATATTTAAAGTAGACTAAGTGTAAATACACTACTATAAATATAGTATCCAAGTGAAAACAATCTACAGTCTTGTGATATAATTTTACATTATTTGTATGTTCAGTATTAAACTGATCACAACTTTATGTTAATTGTAGGCCTTAGACCCTCAGCACAGAAAGGCAGTGGCGAATATGATCTTTGAAATGTCAAGCCAAGCACAATTTATAACAACTACATTCAGACCAGAGTTATTATGTCATGCTCATAAATTTTATGGTGTTAAATTCCGTAATAAGGTATTATGTTAACAACTATTTTAAGTATTATTAATTATTATTTTTTATTTTAAAAAAATGTAATATTTTCAGGTAAGTCATGTCGAATGTGTCACCAGAGAAGATGCTTATGATTTTGTTGAAGATGATTCTACCCATGGATAACTAGACCAATTGACGGATTTTTTTTTTATTATTATACTGTAAATAGCTATTTTTTTGATATGCTTATGTTTAAGCTAAATTAACTGTTTTTTTGCTATTATAATTACTCTTTTAAAATTAGTTATTATTGTTTGATTTCTTATAAGTATGTTGTCAATTAAATTGTTCTCTCAATAACCAAAAATGTATCATTTAGTTGATATTTACATTTTATAAAATTAATGCTAAGAAATAAAAATTAAGTTTATAGCTGGTATTCATAAGTATGAATTATACATTCCAAAATAATTAACTACTAGCCAACTCGGCACAGCTTTTGAAATATGAATTTAAATATAAAATAAAATATACTTTTGTATGTTTAATTGAGTATTAATTAAATTATCATGTTTTTTTTTTATTTAAATTTCTCAAACCTTATTATAAAATGCCAAAATTTAGCCTGCTGAAGAAATTTTGAATTGGAAGCAAATAAGTCTAGTATTTGCTTACAGATTTATTTAATTTAATAACATGGGTACATCCTTAATAAATACAAGCAATTTAGTATTCTGTTTCAGGTCTGGCAGATGAATGAGTGTTAAAATTTGTTTGATCATAATATTTCCCTGGGATACATAAAAACATGGTTTTACTTAACGAGCCTGTAATCAATAATAAAAAAAAAAAATTGTTGTGTTTGTAATTGATTGATCAGGTATATTTTATGCTATAATATCACGATGTGAAAAGACACGTCAGTCTGGGGACCTATTATTGTGCAGCGTGCACAGGGTGTATCGATTATTTATGTCGTCGTTTCTCTCCGCAGAAGCTGCATATTGTAGTATAATAAATATATGTTTAATCGAACGTCGCCGCATGCGCCGCTCGTGTTGCAGAGCCGCCGCCTTGTGATTTAATTTTTTGTAAAAAAAAAAAAAAGCTCGTACCGCCGGAGTTCTTAACCTTTATATGTGTATACAATGAAACTGTTTATCATTATTATTTATTACGTTTCATCTCTGACGTAAATTGTTTTAAGTGAACTGAGTTTGGTCAAAAGAAATGATTTAAGTTTATTTATTGTCATTAAATTAAATGGTATATGTTTATACTGTTAAAACCAATTAATTTTTGAATGTATTTAATCAAAACTGTATTTGTAAGCATTTCATTTTGATTTTAATTATGAAAAAAACAATTTTAAATATAAACAAAAACCTACTCTAAACTACTGAACTAGCTTTTTTTTATAAACACTTTGAATTTCTGGATTAAAGTTTACAGATTAACTTTCAAGCAAACAAGTTCAAATCAAAGTCAAACAAATTCCTATTATAAAACAAACATTTGTTTAATCATTATTTTGTAGGGCAAATTGCAGAAAACATTTTGCTATGGAAATCATCATCATTGAATATTGTCACTTCAATATTTCAAAACAAAAATCTTAGGCATGCACAATATATTAAGAATGAGACAGAAAGACAATAAATAAATACTTCTTTCTAGAAGTAAAAACAAAATGTACCTGTACCATACATTTTTACAAATTGAATTTAAAAAAAAAATTATTTTCAAAAATCTTATGACAAAAAAAATCAAAATTGTGGGAAAGTTACTTTCAAGTAAACGTCATAACAGATTCAAATCATTTTTTTTGAATCTTTATCGTATCATAAGATCAATTGGTACGTTTGGCAATGGATATGTCTAAATTTATATGATTTCAGTGTCATAGACAGAGAAAGAAAGTCAAGATATCCAATCCCCTTAAGAACATTTGACTACTTTACCAGTGAATATTAATTTATAAAACACAAGTCTCCAGAGATATATTTTTAATAGTCACAAATAATTATAGTTACGAATTGGTAATTTTTGTTATATTTGAATATTAATTTATGTAATCAATATTTTTATATCTAAAAGCTTACAAAGTAAAATTTATAACTCTAAATATTTTTTTAGTTGATCAGCTTAAGTATTTTAAAAGTTTTTATTATTTGGTTAGAATAAAATGAAAATGTGATTAAAATATTATATATATAATAGTTCTTATAAATAATTGAAAACATTCAATAATCATTATACTATATAATACCAAATTTAATAAAGTAGGAATGAATATTTTTACTTGGCTAACTTGTCCAACTAACAAAGATTATTTACAAATTAAATTCAAATTGAGTTTTTAATATAGTAGTTATAGTATAAAGTTAAATATTTTGTAACTGATTTAGAGCGTTTACAAAATATGAATGATTGTGAATCGTTGCAATAATCCCTCCAACATGAATCAAACTGGTATATTTGTCGTATGCAATATTTTCATTAACCAATGATGTAATTTTCCCTCCAACACTCTTTAAAATTGCATGTCCGGCACAAATGTCCCATTTCTTTAAGTTGGTTGTATGTATGTATGCAGATGAATTTCCAAACAATACTTGCAAAACTTTGTAGCCAGCACCACCTGCTGTTATCACAGGTAACCCATAAAATTTTTGATTTAATAGATGCATTACATCACCTTTATGCGATCTACTCACTATGATCGACTTTTTGTTAGGCACCTGGTAAAAAAATGTCATCATTATAACCTTTGAGTATAATGTTAATTATGGTTAAGAATTACTTGCATTTAGAAAAAAAAAAAACTGAATTATTGATTTATTTCTAAATACAAAACAACAGTTGTTCAAAGTATAATAATAATTTCTCATTTGTTTTAAAAATGATACTATTAATTTTTAAATAAGGATTCTTTAAAGTCACAATGTATTCAGTAGTAAATAATGTTTTACGTTTTGCTTACTTTTATATTGTTGAAGTTCATTGATATTGATTTTGAGACCCAAGCCCACGTGGTCTTGGATGTAAATGGTTCATAAATAACACCCATAATCGGTTTTCCTTTGTAAGCAACACAAACCATTGTCGTAACATACTGTGTTAAACTTTCTAGAACAATGTAGTATGTTACTTTTAAATCTAACTAGCTGTAAATATTAAGTTTTTAGATTAAAGTAGAAATGTTTTTCAGAATAAAAAATAAATTCTATACTTAGTGGTTTTAAACTATTGTCATAATTACCAGTGAATTCTTGCGTAGCATCTAAGGGATCAATCCATATGGTGATATATTTTTTTTCATACTTGTCTTCGTGTTGTGTTAAATGTTTGTTTGAATCATCTTTTAACTTTTTAACATTTAATTTGCTACAATCTTTTTCGGATAACTCTTCCTCGGATATCACCTGATAAATGTTTAGGAAATTATTGAATTAAGTACTCAAACAGATATGTCTTAAAAAAACATTGTATAAATAGGTAGGTTAAAGAAACTATAAACCAAAACTATCTACAATACATTAGGAATGTGACTATTATATTTTTGGACTGTAATGATCGAAATAAATGTTACTACAGTTTGATCATGTGAAATCGATGAGAATTATGTTATTATCTAACCAAACATGAATCTGGTCGGATGAGTTTGAAAATAGAAGTCATGTGTCATTTTAAAGCTCATATTTGCCCAATACGTTTTAATATAACAAATATCTAAATAGGGGTAAGTACATCAAAGGTATTTAAAATATAAAAAAAACTTATTAACCAGCAGATTCTGTTTTTTGTTACTGCTGCAAATTATTTAATGAAATTAAATCGTCTTTGGGAAAAGATGGATATCGTGATTGGAAAAATATTGCTGATACTTTAAAACAACATGAACGATCTCAAAATCATGAAACTTCTTTTCTTAAGTGGAAAGAGCTCGAAATTAGATTAAATAATTCAAAAACCATAGATAATATAAATCAAAAAATAATAAAAACGGAAATTCGACACTGGGAACAAGTTATCGAAAGAATTATATATTTAATAAGGTTACTTGGAAATCAAAATTTGGCTTTACGAGGAACTCAAGATAAACTTTACGTGGAAAATAATGGGAATTTTTTAAAATTCATTGAGTTTTTAGGTGAATTTGACCCAATTATGAAAGAACACCTAAGAAGAATAACATCCGATGAAATACATACGCATTATCTTGGAAAAGACATACAAAATGAGATTATTAATTTATTGGCTGAAAAAATTAGATTTCATATATTATAATGTCTTAAGAGAGCAAAATACTATTCGATCATTCTCGATTGTACGCCAGATATTAGCAATAAAGAACAAATGACCATGATTTTCAGATTTGTGACCATGTCAGAGGGTACCGGTGAAGTCACTATTCATGAACACTTTGTAGATTTCATTCAACTATATGATACAACGGGCTTTAATATAACCAATGTTTTTTTAGATAAATTAAGAGAATTTAATGTCAACCTTGAGGACATGAGAGGTCAGGGCTATGACAACGGGGCAAATATGCGTGGAAATCACAGTGGAGTTCAAGCAAGAATTCTTGAGTTAAATCCTAGAGCATTCTATGTGCCGTGCAATGCGCATACCTTAAATTTGGTATTAAATGATTCTGCAAATTGTTGTCTTGAAGCTGTATCGTTTTTTAGTTTAATTCAAGGAATTTACAATTTTTTTTCTGTATCTACTCACCGCTGGGATATATTGATTAAACATTTGCCTCATTTAACTGTAAAACCACTTAGTACTACTCGGTGGGAAAGTAGAGTGGATGCAGTAAAAGCGATTTGATTCCAACTAAATGAATTATGTGATGCGTTGTCAGAAATTGAAGAAGATGACACTTTAATTAATGCATCTGGTGTAAAGAGTCGGTCCGAAGCAAAAGGTATTTTGAATAAAATATTCAACATTAAATTTGTGGTAAGTTTGGTAACTTGGTATGATATTTTATACGAAATAAATATTTCAAGCAAAATTCTTCAATCACCGTAACTTGATCTATCAGAAGCTATTATTCAACTAAACGTCACCAAAAAGTTCCTGGAAAATTATCGTTCTGAAGTGGGGTTTGAAAAAACATTAAGAACTGCAAAATTGCTCAAAATGTTGGAATTGATGATCAGTTTGATAATGAACAAAGATCAAGACGAAAGGCTACTCAATTTGCTTACGAAACTGTAGACAGCCCTATTAATGATCCAGTAATGCGCTTTAAAGTTAATTTCTTTAATAAAGTTTTGGATACAGCTATTCAGTCTATAACTGAAAGATTTGCTCAGCTATCTGAACATAGTAATTTATTTGCGTTCTTATATAACATATCGGAAATTAAAGAAGAAGATGAATTATTAAAACATTGTAAAGATCTACAACTTGCTCTTACTTCTAACGACGGTCTAACCAGATATTAATGCTGTAGAATTATATCAAGAAATTATTGCATTTAATAGACGTTCAAGTGAAGAAAATTGTGATCCACGGAAAGTTTTGGAGTATATATATAAGAGGAAAATGGTGGAGCTTTTCCATAATTTAGTCACAGCACTTCAGATATTGCTCACCTTACCTATTACTGCAGCCAGTGCTGAAAGATCATTTTCTAAACTTAAAATCATTAAAAACTACTTGCGGTCTCAAATCAGTCAAATACGTTTAGTTGGTCTGGCAATTCTTTCTATTGAAAATGAAGTATCGAACAACTTGGACATGGAAGAAATATATCATGAGTTTGCTACATTGAAAGCGAGAAAAATTAAAATAATATAAATACCTATAAAAACTTTAGATAGAAGTATTTTCATTATTTAAATTTATTGAAAATAAAATTCTTTAATTATACTTTAGTTTTATCTGTGATTTATTGATTGTCTAGTTTTATTAGTAAATAATATTTTTAGTTAGTTTTATACTGTGGCTTAAGGTAGATGTGTGCTTAGGGCTTGAAACTTCAATAGATTCAGAGCTAAAGAGAGGTTTGCAAAATATAAGGCCGGTCAGGGACGGATTTAGGTATGTGGAGGCTTCTGGGCGGAATGCATTGTAGGAGCTCCTTTGGCATGGCCGGTACAAGACAAAATGTTTGAAGACCTTTTTTTTGCGAGGGCCTTGGAGCCTTGGCCCCACAGCACCCCCCCCCCCCTAAATCCGTCCCTGAGGGCGGCAAATTTGGATTTTGCCTATGTATAAATATTGCCTTGCGCCGGCCCTGCGTACGTACCTTTATGTTTGGAAACTGTTTTTTCAACAAATAGTACATGGCGCAGTGGGACGTGTAATCGGCGTTGGTGACCGGATCGTTGATGCCTTCCAACGTCAGGCCTTTTGATTTTTCAATGACCGAACGTTCTCTGTGGATAGCAGCTACTTGAACGCCGCCCAACTGTGCGGCCCGAACGGCTTGTCCCAAGAGTTCTTCGCCTCTTACGAACTCGTCGTTTTTGCCGAAATCTGACTTGCTCACGTACAGGACGGTCACAAGAAAGACGAGGGCGAAACATAATTTGACTGTAGTCTTGTTGCGAACGATCATTTTTTTCAGCTTCGGTTTGTTGATTTGAACGCCAATCATGTTTGCGCGCGGTTATTCGCGGTAGGGCAAATCCGCGTTTGTCGCACAGAACCGAGAAAAGATCATTAAACTAGTTCAACGTTGTGTTCGGCCATCGGAACGGCTGCATCTGTAAGTACATGAATTAGAGTAATTTTTGCATTAATTTTTAAGCTTGCATTAATTTTTTGTGCTTATCACTTATCATCTTATAACCGATAACGAACATAAGCACTGATAATCGTCTGTTCGAAAACAACAATAAATTAAGAAAAATTATAATTTTTACAAACGCCACTTGGGGTTCGACTAATCCACTTTCTAAAAATTTAAAGCAACAGTTTTACGTATCAACTCGAATTTCCGTGTCGCTACTTTCGTTATTTTTTTTTTTTTCGTACGAGAGAAGTATGAAAATTACAAAAGTCCGGCCCCGTCGTAGTTGACGGTAACGCACTATAATAAGTGTCCCAAACGCCTACTATGATATGTCTGAAACTTTACTATAAATATTATCTTGCGGGTTTGTTGTTCGTTTTTCTCGTACTATGTTTGGACGTTTATCTGGTGTTTTTTTTGTCGAGCAAAAGCGCGTCGGCTGTGGAAGTGAGTGAGAACGTCAGGAACTGTTTTTTTGGGTCTTGATAAAATCATTGCAATGTTAAAAAAAAAAAAACCTAACCTAAACTAATAAATTAAAATTGTTCTTTTGGTACCTATCTATAATGTATACGCTTTGGTCTCAATGTCTCACGCACGTTAAATTTCTTTACCTAACGGCTTGCTTATAATTTTTGTTTTAAATAGTACTACTTAAGTGCTCAATTTCAACACCAAAATGTACACTACAATTTACAATTTTTGGTGTAAAACAAACTGCACATTTGCCTAGCTAATGATATTGTGTGGGTATCTATGTCATTAATTTGATTTATATTTTAGACAGTAACCGTAACAGAACATGCAGAGTCATATTTTTCTGCCAAAAACATTTACAAATCGTTGACCAAACTTGACAAAAATTATGATACTCCTGTACCGGTTGGTCAGTCGAATTTTTTAAGAGAACTGGATGTTCTTTTCAACAATTTAAAGATGAAAATCAATGGGGACAAAGTTAATATAATTAATTTTACTATAAAGGTAAGCATCACGTGTTTGCTAAATTTCACGTTTAAGGAAACTACTAAAAAATAAAATAAAATAATACATTTTTAATTCATACCTAGTTAATGTTGTTTAGGTTATGAACACAAATGGACTCATGCCACTGCACGGTACACCTTTTCTAGGATCAACAATTGAACTGTTGAAAACATCAAAAATTATAAAGGCCTACAATGCTTTTAAAGGAACTCAATTAAAGCTTTTACTTACGTTTCAGAACAAGCAAGAAGTTTTGTTTAAACCTAAATGGTGAGTTTTGTAACATATTTAAATATTAATAGTTGCCAGGTTTATTATGATTGAACCATCATATTTTTCATAAAATAAATAATATAATTTGATTTTTCAAGGTATCTAGAATCTGAAATAATTGACGGAGATGTCTATGCGGGCAAAGATCGATACAATGGTGAAATTGTCTCATTTTATATTTCTCTTATTCTTGGTTTTCCACGCGTTCCAATAGTTGTAAAAAGAATTTTGGATTCAACAGAATTACACGAAACAGCCAGTATTGGATTAAAACAGACAATGTATAATAATTGTAAGTTATTTCTACGTAGTTTTACATAATTTTATAATAATTCTCAACTTTTGCCTTTTAACTAGTAAGTATCAATTTGTAATAATCATGTATTTGACAGAATTTGTAAAATTTGTCACTGGTATGAACAAAACGGATGCTGCTGAGCTGCTTTTTATTTAGAAGCAAGACATTTTTTGCAAATTTTCATTCAAATTGTTCTTCTGGTTAATAGAGCCAACTCTACAATTTTCTGTTTAATTAAATTAAGGTCAAAACAATTTGTTTCGGTACATCAATTCATAAGAGAAAAATTGCAAGGCAATAAAAAACTTTAACTATTTTAAAATAAAATACGTATCATATTATTTCGAAAATTTATTTAATATCTATATTTTATACCTAACATGTTAATCAAATCAATTTTTTTCGCTTTTACATTTAAGAAGTATAAAGAATATCTTAAGTTGATAAGCAATATGGAATAGGTAATACTAAACGTACAACCCCACTGAACGCGATTTGCGTGATTTAAATTGCTTAAATCACTAAAAAATCGCTTTTACAAATCGTGTTTAGTGGGGCTGTACCGGGTCAGTACCTAATCAGTAATCAATTTGTTTGTGTGCCAAAAAGCAACTACCAATGAGACCTGTATTTTCGGCAAGTGTTTTTACTGTAAACGTGAAGACGCTATTTGCACAAAAAGCAATCGGCTTGAAGGAGCGGCTATCTTTTACTTACCTTCATATTTCACACTTCAAGAGAATTTACATCCTTGGAGAAGAACGTACAAAACAAATTATAAAGCCAGGTTTAAAATATCATTTTTAAATACCTACATACATTATTATTATTGTTTCTATGTATGTTGTACACACAACTCTTAAAAAATCGTACCATGGTGTACTAGAAATAATAATACTACTGGAATAAATGTATAACTTACTTGGGTTGTAATAACCAAGTATAAACTATTATAATGCAATATGAATACATGTTTATTCAATGAATTGATTGATAAATAAAAATAAATTTCTAGTGCTACAAAAAATGTAACAAATATTTTTGTTCTAGGTGGGAAAAAGAAATCATGTACTGTGATTTTGTTAAAACTAATTATGATTCCGAGAGAATATTGGATTTTGTTGACATAGCTATGTTTGATTTTTTAATTGGAAATGGTGATCGTCATAGATATGAGGTCATTAAGGAGTTCAATAATACTATTCTTTTAATAGACAACGGAAAAAGGTAATACATGGTTACATTTTAATTTAGATTCCTGACAGCCTGATAGTTTTTATTTTTTGATTTGTTTTTAAATATGTATTAGAGAAGTTTGCTAAATATATAACCCAATCAATAGCAGATTATGTTCCTGTTTAAAACAATTTCAATTTGTAATTAAGCTAAATTATTGATAAATCAGGTCTCCTAAATCTAACCTATATTTAAATTCATCTATTATAGATACATAAATAGTAACATTCTGTTTCTTTATATCTTAGTATTAACTAAAACACTTTTTTTTTTTGTTACAGTTTTGGAAACCCTTACAAAGATTACACTGATATATTGGCACTACTTTATCAATGTTGCGTGTAAGTAATAAAATATTAATATTACATACTATACTAAAATATTTTAGAATGTTTCATTTTTTACTTTTTTTTTTTTTTTTTTTTTTTTTTAGTATTCGCCAAAAAACATGGGAAAGACTTAAGTCTCTAAAGGGTGGTTTGTTCACAAAAACATTGCAAAAGATGTTGGATATCCACGAATCCATTAATATCATCACAGTTCCACATTATCACGCACTTGAACGACGTTTAAAAATAATTTACACTGTTGTCCATATGTGCCAACAAAAATCCAATGAACCAGTATTTAAATAATATTGAACAAACCAAATGTTATTTATATTTTATTTTATATATTTTCAATTTAAATGGTTATTTGTACTGTTTTTGTAATTTAAAAGTCAATAAAATACCATTGTTGAAATTGTTTTTAGACAGTATGAACTATAATGGTCCAAGTATATGCAAGCATAATATTCTTTTACAGACTAGGGAAGATATTTGATACCACTAAATACATATAAATATGTTTGTGTATTTGTAAAAAATATTTTAGTATAAAAAAAAAACAACAAAAGTTAAATGTTTTTTTTATAAGCCTATCACTAAATAGTATATAATATACATATATATATATATAATAACTAAATCATTGAAATATAATTGGCAGTCATTCAGAAATAATTGTTTCAAAATTCCCATGAATCGAGCCATCGAAGTCCAAACATCGTACTATTTTTTTCAGTGGAACTTGGTCCCAAAATTCCATATGCAAGTGGAGAAAATAAATAAAAACTAATAAAAACAAAATCAATACTTAAATGTATACCCACACATATCACAAGCAGTTTAAAACGCAAATATCATTGTAAGCATACATAATCTATACTCTGTCAAGTTTAGAAGTATAGTACGTGGCAACTATACTTGATCGGAATAAGACAATGACCAAGAATAAGATAACCAGTCGCTTTTACATTTTTCATAACGCTTTTTGCCATCATTTACACTCAACGTTCCAACCACATACTGATATCATACCTCACGAAAAAATAGTCGAAATAAACGACTTTCTATCTAGTCCACTACCCATGTTCTTTCCAACAAAACACATCAGACCCAGTGAAGTCAAATTTATAATTAGAAAATCTGCACGTCATAAGACTCCGGGGTATGACCTCATTACATCAGAAGTCGCCTCCCAGCTACCCAAAAAAGCCATCTTATCACTTACGCACATCTATAATTCCATGCTCAGACTCTCATACTTTCCCTTGCTTTGGAAATTCTCAATCATAATTATGATACTCAAACCCGGGAAACCACCTGACTCTCCTAGCTCGTACAGACCAATCAGCCTTCTACCCTTCTTCTCCAAAGTATTTGAAAAGCTCACACTCAAGCGGCTCCTCCCAATCATCGACACAAATCTTCCGGACAACCAATTCGGTTTTCGTAGCAACCATTCTACGATACACCAGGTTCACCGAATAGTTGACAAAATCTCCTATTCACTCGAAAAAAAACTAATCTGCACAGGCGCCTTCCTAGACGTAGCACAAGCGTTTGATAAGGTATGGCATGATGGCCTTCTTTTCAAATTAAAATCAATTTTTCCTCCCAGTTTCTATTAACTGTCATACAAGACACGGTTTTTACTCACTTCTTCAACTAACAGTTCATCTTCCGTTGTGGTGAAAAGAGTTTTCGTGGTTTTCGACATTTTTTAATTAAATAAATTCGTTCAGGATAAAATCACTAAATAAAATAGATAAATAGGATAGATAGGATAAAATCGCAATGCGATGCACGCAATACACTGCTTCAAGAGCAGTACGATCGTTGAACGCAACGACTACAGTTGACACGCTCACGTGGATCGCACATTGGAAACCACGATAAGGAATTTATAGAGCAGTCACGTTGCGACTGGTCGTTGCAAGCGGCCGCAAAGACCAGTCGCAGCTTGGAAACCGTACCTTAATATACCAACGTACGACCGTTATCAATGATTAGTTAGTATAGTGAAGTAAACAAAGTGAGTCCATGAGTAGTGGTTGGCTGTTCACTACGTTTCTATACTTGAATTGAATATAGCAGGTATACCAGTTCACATGACTTTGGAATTTTTTTAGTAAGTTTAAGCCTTTGAATTCAAATGTTTAAACATGGCTCAAGGATACCGTCAAATTACCCAACCTGATTACATAACTGATTTAAAGTTAAGCTATTTACCTGTAAATAATAGACGAGTAAATAATGCCAATATGAATGTCATAAATAGTTTTCTGCAATAGTGTATTCAGTTTTGTAGAATTCTTGATATTTTCCAGTAAAAAAGTAATTGTAACACCTAAAAATAAAATTTTAAACCATTAACTTTACAAGAACTAATTTGTAATAATGTATTAGTTATAAAACAAGAATTTTTTCATTTTCACATGACATTGGTAACAAATGATGATGACCTAGACCTAGACTTTATGATGGATTTATGATGTTTGTGTCAAACTTTGTGATGACACTGGCATCACAAGGTTTGACACAAACTCTAAATCTCCTCAACGTTATGGTGTGCATAGGTCACCCATTTACACTTACAAAATATCAGAGTTTAGTTATCACTTTATGGAGCTCTGACAGTAGAGTCCCAGATTTGATTCCAATCTCTGTGACATAAACTTTTAGCTAAATTTCTCAATACTTTTCTGACCGGCCTGCATGTCACAATAAAATAAAGCCTTTCAATAATAAAGTTCCAGGCTTGTATTACAAGACTCTGAGGCTTTCCTCAGATGCATATAAATTACTCGATAGGTATTAGTAAAAAATAAATATATAAATAAATAAAATCTTACCCGTTAACATGGAGCTGTACAAAAAAGCTGAAAAATAGTGATGGAAATATAAAACTCTGCCCATTGCATAAAAAGGTATGTAATGTAGACACCATCCAACAAATAGCCAATTGGATGAAGACAGTAATTTTTGTTTTGGATCTTCAACTAAAATTTAAAAAAACAAAGCATTCTAGTGGAAATTAAAATTATACAATACAAAGTATACACACTTGTTGTAATTTGGCAGTTTCTTCGTTTATTTAAAATGGCTTTCGAAATTGAAATACAATTTTGTATAGCCATAATGATAATGTTTGCCCACCAAATAACTGGATTTCCAAGTAAATAAATTTTATAATTGTTACCAGAAAAGAATTGTCCCTGTGTAAAAATTAATTTTAGAGTATACAACTCTTGTAGAGGGGTACAATAAAGTACAATAATATTATAATGTTAGTAACCAGTACTTTATAATTTAGAGGCCATTGCCATGGTTTTGAGGTTACTTCTCCTTCTTTGGGTTTCAAACCAGAATTACCTTGGAACATAACTGCATGTGATTCAATAAATCTAGCAAAAAAATTTGGAGTGTATACATCAAAGCTGACATTTGGTACTGTAAAAATAATTTAAATAGAATATTATAATTTATTATTGATGAACACATCAATCATAGATCCAACCAATCAAAATCTTACATTTTGGGTTAATGTTATCTTCAACATTCCAGAATGAGTTTGTATCTCTTAAATTTGGACTACACGTAACTTCATACTGTTCAAAAGCCCTAAGAGTAAAATAATATAGTACTATAAATAAATTAAAAACGAAACCAAAACACAATAACAGCAAATATAAATTATAAATTACCATTTGGGTAGTTGTTTGTTAGTTGTAGTGAGGACACAATGTTGTAAGACATGAACTATTTTAATTTTACTAATAACAGCAGAAACTATATGTTCATCTGAACCATCTATAATAAAAACTTTCCAGACGTCATTATAATCCCCAGTTCCGTTCTATAAAGTCATTAATGCTAAGTATTAATATGTTAAATTTTTTATTCTATGCACAGTTAATTCACAAGTAATTTTAACCACAAAAATAATAAACCTCTCCATAACCAGTAACTTGATAATGCTTTTTTGAAATTGGCGCAGGTTCCCTATGTGAATGCAAATTCCGCCGTGTAGACACATGTTCTAATCTTATCATATCGCCGTGCTTAACAAATCTTACAGTGTTGTTACCATTTGGGTTTTCATTGCTGCTGTTGTAAGGTTTAATCAACCATCTGTTGTTTTCATCCTTATGGGCATATGTGGTGATCTAAAATGTATGAAGAATTAATGCAACTGTTTTAAAATAAATAATAGTAACACAGTATTTACAGAGACGGCAGTCTAACATTTAGAAAATGTTATTTAGGTATTGTGTTACATTGCATTTGGGCTGTTTTAACATAATGCATTTAAAAACAAACATTTATCGCTAAATATATTTATTTATTGCTAAATAGATAAAATTCCATGTCAATAAACAACTCACTATTATTTAGTAAATAAAAGTGTAGAATGTATATAGAATAAGTTTCAAAAAAATACTAATATGGTACACTTACTTGTTGCTGTCGAGCGCCAACATTATCAGGATACAGGTGCCAATGTGAATGAAGATATCCTCCGCCAGTTTTATGATTTTTCAATGTAACAACTGATCCAAAAGATACTTCTACATGGATAAAAAAATTATTTTTAATTCAATAAATTTCAAAAATTTGAGAAGCTGACCTTTAGGCATAACAGCGTTGTGCAATGAGTTTCCTTGCAATTTTGATTGAAATTCAGAACTGTAAAAACCGTCGCCATTTCCACTCTTATAGAGTACCATCAAGTGAATATAAAATATTCCCACATATACGACAATTGGTATTATAATAAGACAAATAAATCTCGAAACAAAATGTTTCACTGTGTAACTCTGCAAAAATGCAAAATAAAACAAAATAAATAATGATTGTGAATACTTGAAACCAATAATTGTGCATTACAATTGGTTTGGACAGATCTCCAAAAATGAACCATAAATCAACTATTGTCATCAATCCAATAACTGTAACTTGAAACAAACCTACAAACTTGACGCTTACACAACAAGACATGGTTACACCAGAAAATACTAACCAAAACCACCAAGCAACGCTGAATTCGCTAAATTAATAAGACATATATAAATATAACAATTCATCAAATAAAATTGTATTGAAAACAAATACAATAAAAGCTACTTACTTTGAACAGGATCGGAATTTACAAATCCCCAAAAAAGATCCTAACATAAAAAATAAAAGAATAGGGTCAAGTAATATGTATTGGGTTAACGTTAGAGTTCCAACATCTGCAACACATTTTAATCTATAAGATTATTTATCATTACAGTATAAGTTTCAAATATAACATACCAAATAAGATCAACGTTGAAGATAAAGTTGCTGCATTTAACGAACAAGTCATTTCCCAAATTGAAACAAATGTCATAGGTACTAATGCTCCTCCTAAAATTGCACAGAACTAAAAAAAAATATTTTTACCAAACAAATTTTCTTTTCCATTCAATAATATTTGTACTAACTTCTCTCATTCCAACATAATTTACTCCTTCGTACTTGTCACCTGGTTTTTCAAAAGGAAAATCACCATTATATCCAGTCAAAACCCCAGATAATGCTATCAACATCTTTATGAATAAAAAAAAAAGTTTTTACTATACTTCATTTTTACAAGTAAATACACAATTATAGAGGAGCAAAGTTGGTACGAACTTTACCAAGAGGTGGATGTACGTCAAAAAAAAAAGTTCGGTTAATGTACCAGCTGCCCATTTTGCCAAAATGTGTTTCATCCCAACTAAATTGGTAAAAAGAAAAATTACCAAGATACCAACAAGTATTAAATTGCAGTCGTTTAAATAATAAAAAGTCAACGTGTTGTGACGTACCAAACATGATCGGGCTCGTTTACTTTGTGTAGCCGGGTTCCAAACGAAAGAAACGTCAGAAAGACAAATGCTATCCACCACGATGAATTTCTAAAAAAAAAAAAAAACATAGTCGTAGAGTTTGTGTAGTTACGGTCTCGTTAAACGTGTAAATATTTTAAGATTTTGCCACACATTCGATTGACCGTAGGTTAGGAAAACATCTAGTGATCCGTACATTCCTGGGTACCTAATGAAATTATGCAGAGGTGGGTATCGAAATCGATAGATTTATTACCAAAAAAACATAAAAAATTTAAACAAATGTAAAATAAAAAAAACGCTACACGGGTGGGCATTAAACGATGTTGCGTTAAATATAAAAGTACAAAAAATATCATGCAAAAATACCTTTTGGATTCTTCCGAGTTCGTCGAACGGACATCAGTTTTTGTGGCCGACTGTTGAACCATAATTGAGTATAAAAAAAAAAAAAAATCACACAAATCACAAACGCCGCAATAACGATTCGACCGCCACCTTAAGTTATTATTATTACTCTGAGCTTAAGTTTAAATCGTTAACATTTCCGAGTGCCGGATATGTTATATCTTAAGTATTAATACTTAATATTATTGTTGTTTAAAATAATGAAATTAAAATATTAAAGATTTTTCACATATTTTTTTTTGTCTGCTTATCACATTTTGTGATAACGACCACTGGTAGTAAATTTGTGAAACGTCATTGTCGATGGTGTGGTTTATCGGGAAGGGGGAGAACATTCTCCAGTCACTGGAACTCTATAGTATATTTTTTATGACTGGAACGTGGAACCACGAATGGAACCAAGATATCTTAATTTGAACCGATTTTGATTTTTTTTTTTCGTTTAATAGGTTCGGAGGTGGTCATTCTTCGGAGGTGGTCTCATATAAAATTTTGTAAAAAATAAAAATTGTTTCAGTGCTTTTTGAAAAAATTAACAAAAACCAAAAAAAAGAAAAATACAGAAAATTTACAAAAAAATCTCAATAACGTTACGGTAACAATATTATTTTGAGTTGTAAATGACACGGTATGAATTGTGTGATAATAATAATATAAAATATAAAATTCAAACTTGAAATGATTTTTGTATTCCTTTTAAAATTCCCATAAATATTCTTGGAACTGTCCATATTTTTTTAATAAAACAAGAAAAATTCAAATTTGATATACAACATAAACGTTAGGCTAAGCCTGTCCAAAATGTATTTATATAAATTTAGCCCACTCAGCCCGGTCCGTCTTAATGCAAATTTAGGCCAGGCCCGGCCCGACACGGTTTATTTTTACTAAAGGAAAAGCAGGCCCGTCACGGCCCGTGCAGAGCTCAAATGTACAACATAAATAAGTTTTTCTCTTTTATTTTGTCAAATATTCACTTGATAACATTCAACAATGCAACAGCAGTATAAAGTATATAGGTCGGAATATGTAAACAGTATTTTAAACTTACAATTCAAAACTAATTATTGTATAATTAATACATTTTTTTGTACATTCTTTTTGAAAGAAATAATTTGCCAGACAAAAAAAAAAAAATTTATCAAAACAGTAATTTTCAAAATATCTATTGATGGACTCTACTAGCGCATTATGCCGACGATATTGTTATCCTGGGAGAATTTCAAGACCAGAATATAATCTCAATCATGTAGATCCACGACTTATCTTTTGTGTACATCGATTATTAATATACATGTAAACTGGTAAATACCTACACCCTGGTCCCAAAAATTGATAATTTTTCGGAGCGATGGGCTATATTTATTGATTAAATTATAATTTACTCTATAATTATAAATATTATAATATTCTATAACTACATTAAAAATTATCTACCGGTTTTTCGGTATGGTCATTGATTACATACACATATATATATTAACAACAAAATCGATAATAGAATTTCTAAAAAGCGAAACGCGCGGCGAAGGTAATTAAAGTTCACGCACACTAATAATGAAATATACACTTACACTCATGTACCACCGATGCAAAGGGTAAATTAAAAAGCCTAAATTGTACTCCGTAATATATGGCCGGTACCGACCCCCTTAATGTACTTAAGTTAAACATTTAATACGATTTAATTTTATACAATACAAACAAAGTGACCGCGGTCAAATATGTTTGAGAAGTATGAAAATGGTATTTTTTTCTAAGACATTAATAAATAGTTAAACAGTATGAGGCCAGCGGTGCAAGCAATCTCGTATATATATATATATCATCGGAGGCTGTACAAATGTAATAAGTTTATATAAGCTTACAGTCTTAATAAATAAAGGAACTGGAAATTAGCATTAATCAATTTTGCTTAGATATTAATTTTAATAATAATAGTTATACAACACTTATGTATACGTATTTTTCTAAAGTTTTTCCTATTCCTATTTTTTTATTTTTTTTATTTTATTATTATTATTTATTTATTTATTTAATACGGGACAAGCCCAATTACAGTGAATACAATACAATACACAAATAAATAACAACACATTCAGTTAAATATAAATAGGTGTACAATAAAATCAAGTATAAGAACTAAAGAATAATGGGTCCTCATTGGCTAGTTTCATCGTTCTTATAATAGGACGATTAGTTAAATAGCTATAATAACTGCTAGACGGAGCGCGGAACGGTACCTAGAACGGTAAGCTGGAACTGTAAAACTTACTTTATAGATAACAGGGCAGGAGCATCAATTTCACCACTAATTAGTTTGGACAAAAACTGATTATAAATTAATAATTCAAAAAAAAAAAAAATAATAATAATAATCATAATAAATAATTCTAATTATTAATATTAATTAATACATAAATTCTACTTTCGTCGCGTGTTTTTGTGAAATCACAAATTTCAAACCAACAAACACAAGTTTATGACGGCAAAACGGTAGTTTGTAAATATGGTCTTTTCCCTGTGGCCTATTATTATTATAACCCTGCAGGTGCACATTGAGACTGTTTTGGATAGTTTATCAGTTTGTTTGTCTATAGAAATTGAAATAGGCCGAATACATATTTTTGCGACAAGTGAAAAACACGTCCAATATTAACGCAACCACCAGATCCCGCCTAAACAGTATATTATAATAACGATTGTAATTTTATTACTGACATACGTATTATAAACCACCGTTCGGACGCACACAGTGTTTCTTATTATACGTACGTATAATTAATTATTACAGTACTTTGTTAGCGGTATCGAGGATCAAACCAGAAAATTTACTCAATTTCAGTAAGTTTTCGAAATGAGTCCCCCCCCCCCCCCCCCCGAACGAATAGAGTAAGTACCAAAATCTACATTACTACCTAACCGAGGCGTTTTAATGAAAATCACACTGAGGAGGAAACACAATAGTTGGCCTCAAAAGAGGAAATTAAATTATATTATAGTTTGACGAGTTATCAAATGTTTCGGGGAGGAGGGATCTTTTAATATTATGCTTGGGGTCTAACGAATCTCCGACCACGACGATCCCGGTAAGTTTCGGCACGCGGTTACACGCGACTTTCCGGTCCCGGGATGTCGCGGTCGGCGATGGACACCTGCAGCAGACATCGCTCGCCGTGCTTCTGTCGGACCGTTATGTCGGGTGCTGCGCGGCGGTCGTCGTACGACAAATTCCGATAGACCTGCTGCGTCTCCGGCGGCGGACGGGACGCCAGGGACGAGTACTTGGTGTTGGCCTGCACTCCGTCGGCACCGCTGCGACCACCGATCTGCACGGCGATCGTCGCGTCCGCGGGGACGGCGGAAGTCCGCGAACCGCGCAGTAGCTTCCACAGCGAGGCCAGCGCCAAGACGATCACCACGATCGCGGTGGTTACCGACGTGACAACGAGGCCGGCCGTGTTCGCGGTGCCGTCACTATCGCCGCGGCTAGCCGTCCCGTCCGGACGATCGTCGTCTCCGTCCATCGACGTCCACCATTCTACGTGAAATACACAACACACCGATATGATTTTATAATACGTACTACACGCGTATATGATAATACCGTTGATTATAACGCGAAATACACGCACACGACAAACGATATGATCGCGAGGATCGATTGGAACGGGCGAGAGCGGTGATGAACACAGTACCGCCGAGTGGACGGTTTGTTTGTGGACGCCACGCGATGAGGAAATATGTACGAGTGATGAGGGGCCGGCGACTCCGGAAGGTCGTAGACCCGCCGAAGCAAAGAAAAAACCGCAGATCGCGTCGGGTGTGATAACTGTTCATTTTGTGTGGATAATATATCCGCAGGGGTCACGCGTAATCAAAAAGCACTTGGCGTAAGAATTCCTAGTTTTTTTTTTTTTTTTAAGATCTCTTTTTCCGAAGCAAACGATATTCCCCCCTTCTTTCGCTGGAAACGTGCCTATATTTTTCCTAGCGTCGCGTATAAACTATTATTTCTAGCTTCTTCCAAGCCGGGACGGACAGGCGCTGGGGGGAAACGTTGCTATCCTAGCTCAAAAAACTAGCATCCCGTGTTCCGGGCACGAAAGAGAAAAAGGGCCACTAAGAGCCCCGTCTCGGGCGCCGATCGTCTCTTACGCGAGCTTACAGTACAGTTTATGTATTCGCACTTTGCTGCTCGCACACAATACCGCCGAATCTCGACTAAGCCTAAGGATATGGACGCGTCGGCTTACCCGTCGGCGACGTTTCCCGAACCGTAGTTGAACCGTTGTTCCGCCGATTCGTGCTGCCGTCGACGGTGTCCAGGGCCGCCAGCTGCCACCACCACGGATGTCGCAATAGGACGGCGCTTTCTCCGGCGAAATGAGCGCGCGGACCGCGTCCCACGCCGTTCGCCGCGTACGCCGACAGACGCAGACACTTTCGTCTGTCGTTCGGCCCGAGTTTCAGTCGCAAACGTTTGCGGTCCACGCGATACTCGACCGCGTTATCCCCTCCAGCCGCAGCGACGTTTACCGCGGTCACGTTGTCGACGAGCCACCGGTCCTTAGCTCCGTCGGCTGTTTCCGCTGCAGCAGACCTGCGAGTAGAAATCGTACGTTACTACATCACGTTATACGTTCGAAACGTTTTTTTTTTTTTAATTATTTTATAGTTGCACATCGAAAATGTATACGTATAGCAGGTATAGATGTACATTTTTCGCTTAACGTGCGCGCGTCACGCACTTTGCCGCCAACCTTTATGACTTGTTAAGCGCTCAATTTTTTGGTCAGAAATTTTCGGCATAGTCCCACTTCGTTAAACAAGTATACCTACGTATAATATACGTATACGTTTGACGTATACGATGATTTTCACGGGTTGTTTTTGGTATTATACCGAAGTAGCAGCAAAAAAAGTTCACGGTTATGTTAACGAAAAAATCTCGTAACAAAAACTCCACGTCAGAATACGCACGACGTGTACCGATCGCGTACACCATCACATTTTTCTGATTTAACAACATTGATCGGACGCGAGCGATTAATTTCGAATCCCCCGATTGAACGCGACGGAGAACTTTAAAAAGTTTTGCGCACGTTTTTGCCACGGTTAAACTGCAGCTTACCCGGGAAACGCTGTCGTCTCGTAAATCTCTAACGAGTAAGTCACGGGTCTCACTCCACCGTCGTGTCCAAGACTGCAGCTGACGGTCGCCACGTCCTCGTTTTCCGCGCCAACCAGCAGCGTTCGATGATCGTGATTTTCATGATGATGGTTGCCGAAACGACGTTCCAGACGCTCGGGTAACCGAATCGCGCAACCCATCAACGGGCCGGGTGACGCTATACGAAAACACAAAGTCGTGTATTATTCTCACGCGAAATCCCGACGCGGGATTGTTTTGGTAAAAATCAACGTATCACGTGTGAAACACGTGTTACAGGCGGGTGTTACGGCCGGGGCCGCGGATCTGAAGCTCGTTTAATGGGATATGAAACCTATCCGTATCAAAAGTATTAACTAGGTAAATCTGAAGGAAAAAAAGCCCAAGGGGGCGATCGCCACGTAGCCCACCTCATAAATCCGCCCCCGTGCCTAATCCGATATTTTTTCCGATTATCAAAATAATATGCACACGCAAATGCGTTGCTACGAGTTTAAATTTTTTGCGTCATCCTTTTATTCACGATCGGATGATACACACTTTCAACGAACCAGCAATAAACGGAGAGTTTTATTTCGTATTAATTAAATTACGAGTGCCTACTGGGATAACGAATCGGACCCGTCGGACCGTCTCTCCGTCGGGGTTTTTTTAGTTTAAGCTCGTGTGTGGTTTTGGATGATCAAAACTCGCTAAATATGTAAAAATTTTGAAAATTGTTTCCAATAAGATTTGATTTCAATCGAAACCCCCAACTTTTTTGTCATAAAATATTTTTTAAAATAAAATAAAACCAAACTCTTTTGTGGTACTCTCAACTGATAAAGATCGGATCCACCCGTAAAAGAAGCGATTACAAAATACGTCGAAACTTCATGCCGTTTTCCGGAAATGGTGAAAAAATATTTTCGGTTTTTGGGCCATAAGACAAAAAAAAAGATCTCGCGAAATTTTTCAACCGAGACACCAGCTACTACTATTTATATGCACTGTCCAAACATTTTAGCGCGTTGACACTTTTCAATCCGTTCTATCCGACGACGACGGGGGGGGGGGGGGAATCACCATTGAAAAAACGGTGCGTTTCGCGACGCGCTCGGAATTTAAAAAAAAATATAACGCGAGCTTTTACGCGGTGAACCTGGGGAGGGGTCCGAGGGCACTGCAAATCGCTCACAGCCCGCGGTGTACTCACAAGCCGGTATTATGTGGTACAGGCACGGGGTCTGCTGTCGTCCCACGGCGTTTGACGCCCGGCAGCTGACCGAGTCGAGCGGTGTCGGCTTCACGGACGATGCGGTGGTCCCGTCCGCCTCGCGCTTCGACACCGGCAGAACGAGTTCGCCGACCACCGAGTCGTGGTGACCCGCGCCGGCCGTGTTGTTCCGCGAGCCCGCGTTCGCGGTGGTGACATAGCTTCCAGCGGCCGGCACGCCGCGCGATGACTGGTGCGACGGCGGTTGCAAGGCGGCCACGGCGCCCGGCCACACGATCCATTCGAATTGCGTGCGGTCATCGACGGGATCGGCCCGCAGACGGCACACGACGCGAACGCTGACGTCGTCTTTTTTCACGCCGACCAGTTGCGGCTGACCGCTCTCGTCCGCGCAGAACGGCGCGTCTGTACACGTCGTAATACACACACACACATGTATGACATACAATCAATAAAACATCATCATCATATTTTGTTATATGTCATTATGCGTACGTGTTTCGTACCTACGACAATTAGAGTGGTGTTAGAGCGACACATTATATAATACACAATTAATACCACGGAAAACAAAACGGATTTGAAAATAAAATTCGACAGAGCGTAAAACGTTTAAATAGAAATAATATACAGGTATACTTTATACGGTGTAGACAACGTCATTGTATCGAACATCGTGCGTAGTATTTCCGTAAATTTACTACGGTAAATTGATGTATACATACCATTCAATGCTTGTTGCTTGTCGCACTGTAAAAATAACTAATTTTCTTGATACGCAAATAGTAAAAAGTCTAACTCGATTTATACGCAGTGCACTCGTTAAAACAAAAAGCGTTATGAAGTACACCGCGACTGGTACTACGCAAACCGACGAATATTTTGTTATGTCTCTGGGGAAAATAGTTCACAAACAAAAGTATAAAATATTGTTTAAATAGGCGCGTTTAAAATTTCAAAATATGTCTGTACAGGAATTTACTGTATTTTTTCAGTAGGAGGTACCTCATAGTATATATGCATATATATACATTATATATACATTTATATATATATATATATTTCATTTGTAAAGTGTCGATACTTCGTGATCGTTTCTATACAGTCGGTTGTTCTACGCGTGTTTTCGGCTTTATGAGACGGATATATTTAGCATTACGGATAAACCGATCTACGAAAAGTCCGAAATACATTTCAACTATCGCCGGAGACACGGCTGCAGTACGATAACACGAAAGAACGAGTAAAAACGGTAATTTTTTAGCCGCCCGGACAAGTGTATAGTGTGAATATACCAAACTTTGTCTAGTTTAACGCGTTCGGTTATTATATATATTGCTTACATTGCACGCGAAGCGTGACCGGCCGGGAACGTCCCGTTCCCAGATCGTTGCTACACTGACACGTGTACCGGCCCGAATGACGACGACCCACGTTCCTTATGACCAACGTGCCGGCGCTGAGCAGGACCACTTTGATATCCAAGTTGATGCTGATGCTGCTGTTGTCGCTACCGTTTAGCGAGATCGGATGGTTCTGAAGAATAAATTTGAACGAAATATTGCGAGTAAGTACTTAAACGCCGTACGGGGTTCTGCAGCAGCAGTGTTAAGAAATCGAATCCCTTCAGAAATGTTTCGGTGTATATTTGTGGGGAGCAGGGGGGGTGTGTGTGTGTGGAACTAGCAGGATTGTAACATACCCTACTCGCACATCATAATTCGTCTTTAATGTTGTTTTTGAAATTTTTTAAGATGTACCAGTAATGCGGGACGTTTGTATTTTTTCTGTACCCACCAAATAATATGTGTACGTTATTTAAAAAATTGTTTATAATACGTTATCTTGTACGATACCGTTGAAATAAAACTTTTTCTCGGTAAAATCGCAAAAATCACGTAGGTATTTAACGGTGTGTTTTATAAAAATAAAAAAAAATCATTATTGAAAATACCATCAACGTGTATTATTAAGTTTATGTGTCGTAAAGTAAATAGAAACTAAGTAATTGAGATACCCTACAGTAAAAACGGTTCGTTATTTCGTTATAAATTATGTTCGATTAAAACAATTTGGAAAATCGTATTTAGGCATAAGTAAATATTTCAAAATTAAATCGTAAAATATTTTACTATTGTTTTAGTGGCTATACACGCCACTACACAGTTTTGTGCTGTTGAATAACATATTTGTAATTGTTTTATTTTTTAGTCGTGTTATTATTTTTATTTTTTTTCAAAACACCGCTCTGTATAGAGTATAGGTATGTTACTTACGTTGTGGTACCATTCGATACGATTGCGCTGCATTGCTTTGCCACTGCCGTCCAATACTTTGCACTCGAAATACACGTCGTCGCCAGTTTTTATTCTACTCGGATCGAACGTGTGACCCAAACTCAATTTCACAATAGGAGGATCTGACGAACGATGATGAAAAACAATATTAAACAAATAAACGCGTTTAAAATTAAAATCGTCCGTTTATGGTGGTACATTAATCGTTTTGCAGTAAACGAGTTTTAAATAGTTTATATTATTGAAGTAAAAATTTTAGTTTTTTTAGGGTGCAGTAAGTTGTAAACAAATGTTTTATTTTTGCGGCTCCGTATCACGGCACGTATTACGAGACAAATAATAATAACTGCTATGAGTACTATCACTTACATTGAACGTTGAGCAGTAAAGCTTTATTTTTTACATTATCGTTTGTTGTATTGATATCAGGGTTCCAAGCTCGGCATCGTAAATATCGGCCGTCGTCACCGGGTGTCGGTTTAAAATGTATTTTACTGCTGTGCTCGGTTTGCTGAAACAAAATGATGGATGTAGATTTTTAACGATTAAAAACATGGGCTAGCTGCGATTGGTCACTGTTGTCGGTGTACAGCTGTAGTTATCTGAGAATGATGCTATGAACGTAATTGTATGAACGACATTCAACATACTATAAGACGTTTATAACACACACACACACAGCAGAAAAACCGAGCTAAATTAAATTAATCGACCTCAGAAAAATAAACAATAACTATCGAAATTGATCAAAATTATCTGAATTTTTAACTAAAATACATCCGAGGTCAATTTGAACTAAGTACTTGTAAATAAAACACGCAGTAATAGAATACCAAGATAAAATATGATCATTCTGTTTTTAGAGTCAACTAGCTGCGTTGGAGTATTCCCATATGTTTATGGGGTTTCGCTTTAGATTTTACGTCACTATTCAGTTATTATAGTATTTTTTTACATTTTTGGAAGATTTACAAAATACATTAATGAACGGACAATTTAACACAACATTATATGATATACAAATTGTACAAAATCTTATTTAACTATTTTAACTGCTCACTTCAACTACTGTTATGTGTCCGATTGACAGCGGGGATGGTATTTCATCGCTTAAGGTACCATTACCGTCAATCGACCATTCTATCTTTGCTTTGGGACTTGCACCTTCGGTCCGGCATTCACACGTGTACCATTTTCCGGCTATAAGATTTGTTACATGTTGTGAAACCCCGTAGTTACTCTCTTCGTTGTAATTGACAGTGTTTTCCGATTTGTCTACAGGACGTACTCCGACTATGCGTACACTTTTAACATTCACTGAAGCAAGTGAGCAAAAAAAAAAAAAAAAAAAACAGAACAATAATTACTGTGAGTCTGTGTGTAGTTGTTAAAAGAAAAAAAATACTTAAGTAATAATTTAGGATTTTGGTAGTTCTGATTTTAGTTGAAATTTAAAACGTGAACGCACGAGCGTTAAGGGTCACGAATGATGTAAAATAGTATTTTTTAGAATTTCCATGACGGTACATGGTTTAATATGTAGTAAAACGAAATACGTAAAACTATAGTACTTAGCTTGCAAACGCCAAACTAGTGTCGTACGCGCAATGTACAATATAGTCAACGTACAGTTTCGTACAGTTTGTACGGTTTCGTTTCGCAGCCAGTTGAAATTTTACAAACTTATCCCTGTCGCTAAAAGTAACGACAAATCGTTATGATGTCAGGAAAAGTTTCAATTTAAAAGTTCCAGGGTTGGAAAATTAACATGATTTTTTTAAAATTACTCGGCTAGAATATATTTTTCGGCTGTGTTTTTTTACACTTGAAAGCTAGTTACTTATGTTTGATAAATAATTCAACTGGCCACTATACAAGTAATTATTGCTTTTCTGATCTATTGAACGATTAAATAAATAAACAAGTCGTATCATTTTATAACTAGTCGAAATACATTATCGAATGAAAATAATCTGTTCTTTTGTACAATAGTTATAGTGGTTTGTATGATCACGCATGGTTACGATAAGTTTTGCCAAGTTTTATCGTACATGATATTTTTTAAAAAAGTTTTTGTCATAACGTTATAAGTTATAAATGTGAAAGAATTAATGATACGAAAAACAATAAAAAGAAGAAAAAAATGCTATTAATTTTAAGTTTTAACTTGACAACGAAGAATATTTCAACTTTGCTAGTTGTCGAAGTGTATCTTAAAACGAACAAGTAAAATTAATATACTAAACTGTATATTTTTGATAGTTTATGTAAAATATTTAAACTAAAATTCAATGAAGGTATAATACCACGCGTTACGTATACCTAATATATCTAAAAGTTTTTTTTTTTTTATTGCTCTTTAGAACGTTAACGCGCATCTAGTAAAAAGATATTCCATCTTATTTCAGAAAGTGTTTTGGGTGTATTACTGCTTATAATTTACAAATATTTTTAAAATAGTTTATACGTGAGTATAATATACGATTTACGTTTACGAAGTTTAACGTTGTACTTACAGTACACATTTATCAGCACTGATTTGCGTAAACTTGAATCCATGACATTGTCGTTGTTTCCAGCTAGACACGTGTACGTATTATTGGCGTGACTACGGTTCAAACGGTTGATTATGAGTTTTTTCGTCGTCGTTCTTTCGTCGCCGTGGTCGTCGTTTGACAAAGACTGTTTGTTTTCGAAGTCCGTTGTCTCTAAATCGAGAGACGACTGTACTATGTAGTCCGCCGAGTACCATTGAACTCGTGGCTTAGGTATTCCTGCACGAAACATATTTATTTTAGAGGGTTTCGAGGAAAAACGTGGTAAAATTTATAAAATACACGAAGATGACACAGAGTTCTAAAAAAAATTCTTAAAATCAAAACGAAATCTGCAGCTGTTAAGTTGGTTGCGCGACTCCTTAAGTTCCGGCGGTGTTATAAAAAGTACAAACAAAATTATGAAAACTTTTTATATTTTACGTTTCATTCCACTCAGGATCTTAAAATGGTCGACATAGTTTTAACTCAAACATTATTGAATTCACAACAAAAAATGTGAGAGCTATTTAAAAGTTCCGTTTACAACGGTCTCGGCGCCAACAACGTAATTTCACCATATTCGCGTTAGATTTATGTAAGCGCGTGACACAATTTCGTTGAAATTACCGCGTCGTATGTAGGCAGAGTTATAAGTGTAACATTCTACGCATAAGACAACGGAATTTAAAACCTCATTTAAATATTGTATTGACCAATGTGAGTTTTTATTCGAAAACACCATGTTACAAAGTTCAATAGTCGAGCTCGCAATTTAATTGTTTTCAGAGTCGGTTAAAGTTTTAGTTATTTTCGAATGCTCCGCAAAAAGAAGAAAAAAAATCGTCCACACGAAGCTAAGGCAAAGTCATGAATTATTCTTAGCCGTTGTTCTTAACCACTGCAAACGGACGACGTACGATAATTACACGCACAACAGCTGTATATAATTTGTACACGTTTGTGTTTGCTTGAGTTTTACCTCCATGCACTTTGCACACCAACACTAGTTGACTTCCTTCCGGAACTGGACCTACGACAATATGCGATCCGCCCTCGATTTCCGTTTCCCCGTTGTAAATTATAGTCATTTTGTCCGGCGGCACTGTATACAAAACACAACACGTATACAGTATTCCATTAAAATAGTGTCGCACGTATTCTAGGTACAGTTTAAATACGAATCGCTATCTACTTATAATCGGTCGAATACCTACAAGAAAAAAAAAGAAATCGACGTTGCGTCAAATTAATTATCTATATGATGAGTTTTGCTTTTATCAAAGACGACATTGTTATTATCATATTGTTCAGATATCTAGTGATAATTTATCGAGATTAAAACGAGTAAACGATTAGGTTAGGTGTATAGATGTACAAAAAACATCATCCAGATCCCACGTCTGGGAGCGACCGTATATAATATTAATGGATTATTATTATTTAGGCTCACCCGTCACTTGCAAAATAATCCGATAGTTTCGGGTGGGCGAGTCGCGAAAATCCACCCGACACCTGTAGGAGCCGGCGTCTTGTTCCGTGACGTTGACCACCCTCAGGGCGGCTTTGCTGCTGTTGTCGTATGCGCCGCCGACGTGGCCGTCCAGCCAAGCGGTGCGCCGCGCAGACCATTTACCCGGCGGGCCGCCGCCGAACACGACGAACGACGCTCGGGGCCCGAAACCGCCGTGATCTTCATCCGAAGACCATTTCAGCGCGTGAGCCAGCGGTCTGCCGCGCACGTCGAAACTGAAAACACGAGATAGGTGCGTCGACGCTTTAAACGGGAAGGAACAATAATTGTTACGAGCCGTGGATGACAGACGGACGGACGGACGGTAGGTTAGGTTTGATCGAGAAGTCTGTGTGATTGATTTATAAAAAAAAAAAAAAAAAATATTTGACGATTTATTATTCATTTTTTTGTCATACAACAGTTACTTATGATCACTATAATGTGGCGAGCATTGTTTAATCGCACGAATCTATCAATTACTGATTTGTAATCGCTGTTATAATTGAGTAATTTCTCGTGCGATTATGGGCGTTGAAAATTTATATTGAACCGTATGCGCTATAGAAAGTAGAAACGATTACAGACAGAAAACGATGATGTTCTTACGAACATTTTGGCTGGCTTATAATGTAATTGAAGAATATGGGAGGGCCCCTCCTTAAGTGTAGGATGCTGGAGCCGCGTCTGGTTCGAATGGGGGGTTTCAACGACTTACTGCAGTGAGTTAGCTGCGAGTCAAAACGGATTGGAAAGTTCTGTGTCCGAATCGAAAATGGTTTGACAAAATACAGAAAAATATATGTTTTGAGAACCGTGTTAAAGTTTCGAGACGGATAAAATTAAATAGATACAAAAATATACTACACGTTTTACAAAACCTATACAACGCATCGAACACTTTAAAGTTACACGGCTCGAAAATGGTCAAAACTGATCGACACGTTGATGATGACTTGATCCGTTTCAATAAATTTTAAATATTTACCGAAAAATACTAAACGTCTAACAACGACGGTTTTCAAAATGTTTTACTCTCCTTTGTAGGAAAAAAATATGTTACTGTAATGAAATTTCGTGACTCTACACTAAAAATAAAATGTTTCATAAAACCGGAACGGTATGGTTTACGCAACTTCCGAATAGATCGCCAACAATATACTCGTAAATATTCAATCGAACAAATAATTGGCCTGCCCCGTAGGCGGCGGCATATTGTTTTCGAACGCCAGTATACCTATATCCTGCAGTCGACTGCAATAATAATAATAACAATAATAACTGTCGTTACTCATAGTAAATAAAACAGATCAAAAAGCGATTTCGCTTGATCCGAACCTTTTTTTGTTCGCTTTTAAAACGTGCAAAAACAGTTAAGATCGAGATGATGGGAAAAAATCGTTTACCGACCTGTACAACGGCTTTCCGCCGGACGACGTCTTTTTATTTTTCAATTTATTGTTCCGATGCCGGATCGTCGGGCCGTTGTTCTGATGTTTGAACCACAAGACCATGTACGCTCGGTCTTCGGGCGCGTTCATCGAGCCTTTGGTCTTACCCGTCCCCGCAGCGCTGGCCACTGGCACGTCTTTTTTCAGCTGTGTCGGCGGCGACGGTAGACCGTCGTTATTTCCGCCGTCAATGTCGCACGGCAACCAGGCCAACGATCCGCGGACAGCAGTTACCGTCACTGTGCTCACTAGATCAAGTGAAACGAAGTTTTACAATATTTTGTAAACACACATATTATATTATTTTATGTACGTAAACTGTTAAAAAAAAAGTAACTTATTTTTCCGATTCGTAACGACCGTTTGCGTGCGAGTGTACCTACTGTTTACCTTGGGGTAGTTTTCACTTATCGATTAAGTAACGCGTAGGCAAAAAATGGTGTTTGTATAGGTCGCGTACGACGTACAGCCAAAAATGTGTTCTTGCGACGGCGACCGCGATACGCGTATAATAAGACATACAAAATATATACATATACGAGTAGACATACAAAATCGGTCGGACGGCATTAGCAACACGGTATACGTGACAAAGCCGTCGTCTCGAAAATATTATGCGTGTATGATCATCATCATGTTAACGTAATGTGAATTAAGATTTTATTACGTTATATTATTATAAAACGCTGTGTATGCGACTCCGGTAATGATTCGTTATTGTGCATGATGGTGCACGTAGGTGGTATACAAATAATGTCGTTATACAACGGTGTGTTGCAGAGAAACGCGTAATAAATTGCTACGACAATAACATTATCATCCGACATTTGCCTATACGTCGCCTTCCGAATATTTTAATAATTCGATTTTCGCAAACAAGTTACGCCTTTGCACACAAAATATTAATTTCGAATAATTTATTTCGTAACGAACACTTTGGCTACGATTCATTTATTTTGTTTAGATCAGCAGCAACAGCTATTGCCGGTGTGGTACAACTTTATGATTAATTTTATTTATTAAAATAACGATGTTGAATTTTTCTAAATATATATATATTTTAAATAATAATAAAATATACATTTTGTACGATGCACAACACACAATGAAATTTATATAAATATCGCAGTCATTCATTAATCGAATAAAAAAACTCTCTTGTACACGGTTAAATCATTTGGAAAATCGGCTAACACAATCTTGTGATTTATGTAGTCGTTTTTACACGGTTATACGCCGTTTTTTCAATACTATTTGTTTCACTTCAGAAATCGTTCAAATATTTATAGAGACGTTTGAACGTGTCATTATACCGATGAAATTCAAACGTTTTACGGATTTCAGTCGTCCGTTTTTTAGTTAAACGCATGCATCATACACAATGGAGATTAAATATTCGACGCGACGAGCTCGCTGGGTGAATCTTTGAGTGCTACGGTTTTTTTTTTAATATGATTGTACAAAATTATTATTTTACTATACGAAATCACTCATTCGAAATCGGCTTTCTACCGGCCTAAAACTACATAGCTGGTATACCCACATCAGCCGCAATTTGTTATTTGTCATATAATAAAAAAATTTGGTTCAATAATGTTCGGATATTATACGTCGTACGGACTATGTACGGAAAAACGCGCAATTTATTTATTAATATACAAGTGAAAACGCAAAAAGTCTCTCGAGCTCTTAAAACTCTCGGTCCCGTTCCGTATTATGTTCCATTTTTTTTTTTTTTTTCGTCAGAGCTACTGCAGTGAATCGGCGAACGATAATTTTGTGCACACTCGTGTATGTACATGTATAGGGTTTTTTTTTTTATTATATTTAAATATGTACGTACAATATGATAATGCGGTCGATATGATCGCCGTATATAAACGCGATTTAGAGCCCAGCTCCGTTGTCGTCATCGCGTTTGATCGCATTTGATCAAATTGCTATTTTAGGCCGGTGTATGTACATACTCGTATGTATTATGATGACGTGGAAAATAGCGCAAAATAGCCCGCACCGAACGTAGCAAAAGGCCATAAATAACGGCGCTTGCGGGGGCGCTGTCGTATTTAAATTGGACATTACCTCCGTCGCGTCGCCACGGCAGGACCGGAGGGCGAGGGAAAAAAGTGTTTCTAGTGGCGTCCGCAGTGGCGTGTACGTGTACAGGATGTCTCTCGCCGTGTGCGTCCCCGAGGATAAGTTGTTTTTCAATTTTTTTTTTTTTTTTTTTTATAATTTGTGTTTTGCAAATCGTTTTTATCATATAGCTGCGAGCATACGGACAAAGTGTTGAAAAAAAATTTTAAATTAAAAAAAAAAATTAGGTTGCACAAAAATCCAATACAGCCAATGTGCAAGCCCACTTTTACTGAATATTTAAAATTTAAATGTCCAAAAAGACAAGTTAATCGAGTGCAAAGTTACAGCATAATGAAAATGATCAAGAATTTTGGTTTCAAATGAAACTACGGTGGATAGTATATAAACGTTTTCGCCGTCGATGTGTATTGTCACGTATACGTTTTCCTTATGACAACAACTACAATTGTTATTAAATTAATCATAGGACTCTATAATCAATACACCAACTCGGTTATATGCATATATAGATTTATATTTTAATGCGATTATTGTGATTGTACCTAGGTATGTTCATTTTGTGGTTAGTAATTACCACGATTGTAAGTGGTTGGCGCTTAATAGGTTTGTTACTCGCGGTGAAACATAGTTTCTCGACAAAATCGCATAGGTGGTATCTAAATGATAATTTTGACGAATTTTTGAAAATAAATAATCAATTTAATTGTGTCTGTACGCCCGTTTTTATGAAAGTTTTGGGTACCATGAAAATTTCAAGAAAAATCACGCCTGTAAAATGTGCTAATTTGAGTTCACAAGAAAAGCCAAAATTAATTTAATTTGACTTATTAAAACGGGTAGTAACAATTTTCCAAAAACAGATTTTGAAAATATTTAATAGATATTACCCGGGGCACACACGGTGAGACAACACCCTGTATATTAAAAAAGAAACTATTTACCGTTCGGGGGGGCGGTGTGATAATGCGGCGGGGGTGCGGGCGTTCTTGTACTTTACAGAGGGAGCATCCCCTCGACGGCTATATACATGCACGCAATTTGACATTGTGTCGTTTTTTTTTTTTTTTAGAAAGACGGGGGAGAAAAGGTTTTGAAAAGGCGCGCGCAATACGAGCGTAACGCGGGCGTGGAGATGACGAAGAAGGCCGCGTGGTGGCAAAGTACCGAAGTGACGAAGGTAAAAGGGGTGGTCGAGGGGTAGTACGTACCTCGCAGTGGTTTTTTAAAATGGGAGAGGATAGGAGGGTAGGAGATTGTATACCTGCTTAACTTGAAACTCTTTTTGGAAACCGGTATCCAAAAATGACGAAAATTTCAAAATCGCTTCGAACGACTGTTGCGTAATAATATTGATAAAAATAAAATGTAAAATTAAATAAGTTCGATAACAGCTGTAAAATTAGGCCAAATATAAAAGCTTTAAAATTTAGAATTCGTTACGAATTTTCGTATGCAATTGTTTGCAGATTTAATATAAACAATAAACTATATACATTGTATATTATACAACCTGTAAACACGCAGTAGTCCATCCAACCTACTTAACGGTAGGTACTTCCCATCCGACCTAGAATTTACTAACTTTTGGTAGAATCAATAACATGATTTATCAAAAATTAACGAGCAGTTTCAATCGGATTTATCTTGAAAAAATTCTGTTATTTTCTTAAATTTTTTTTGATAACATTTTTAGCAGATGTAGTTAACAATTACATTGCATAGGAATTACAATGGCTTAACAGATATTTTTGTTCAATACTGATGTGTTCGCTATCACCTATCAATATATAATCACTAATCAATATATTCATCTAGAGTAATATAAGCAACAGCTTATAAAATATCTTAACAATATTATTTGTCAATTCCTTAAATTCAATTAAACAGAACGGTCGCTATTTCCATACATTTACAACGGTGTTATGACATAAAAAATTAATATAAATGTATCTATAAGCATTAAAAATAAATGAATATTACAATAAATAGTTTAAAAATAAAAACTAGAGTTTTTTTTGATTAAATTATGAAGTATTCTGTTCAAAAGTTGATTATGTCCATGATAGGTGGTGAGTATGTAGGAATACGAAGAAAAAAATTACATTTTTTTGTAGACTAACACGAATTATAAGATGTTATAGTTAAACTAACGATCGTCCTATTTTACTAAACGTATTGTAATAGAAACATAATTATTGATGCATTTTTTTATCGTTTATCATACATAACGTCTGTTTTTTAGTTATACGAGTACATGACTACATGGTATTATATAATTAGGTACAATTATACGCTTGCTATACGGTATATACCTAATTTGCATGGTCACTGCAAATTAAACAATAAAAAAATAACTAGTTGTGATACCTGCTGTGATAATTGTAGTGCAAATTGGCTGTATTCAACAGATTAAATATACTCGTTTTTGAAAAAAAAAAAAAAAAAAGATGTCGAATAAATTGAAACAAACGTTATAAAAATTCATTTGAATTAAATTTGTTTGATATCATGTAAAAATAAAAAAACAGTATTTTATTTAGTATTTAATTAGTGTCAAATGTCATATTTTATGTTGTGTTTCCAAAGTTATTATTTATAATGTAAGATGTATAAATTTTTATAACTCTCCAGTGAAAATAAAAATATCTATTTTGATTTATGAGTTTATATAATACTGTCTAATAGTATTTATTTAAATAGAAATGTTTGCACAGTTTTTAATCTTTACAGCAAATAAACATTGATTTTGTTTTATTTCCAAGTTAAATAATATTATAACCTTACTAAAAATATAAACGTATATATTTTGATCTTGAACTGTTTATATTTGTAGAGGATGTATAATAGGGTATGGCTTTAGTTGTAAGTGATTCTCTATATTTTCTTCGTTTGACCCATAAAAAACCAAATTATTGTTTTCATTTAGAATTTTTAAACGTTAAGATTTAAATCATCAATTGTTTTTAATATGGCATAAAATAGAATACATAGTAAGAAATATTTAAGAAAGTAAATGGCGATTTGCAATAGATACCTTAAATAAAGGCACGAGTGTAACCTAACCTTAGTGTCTTACACCATCAACGTTTAAATACGCAAACATTATTACATTTTATGTTTTAGTTAAAGACTAAAGAGTGAACTTCAAAATAAAATCTTAATTAATTAATTATTTTGTATTAATCTGCAATCGTCAATACAGGTACCGTACAATCTAAAAATTAAATTTACAACCATATAATAACATTTTGTTGTAGATAAAAATATCACAATTTATAACATTATAATAATCACTATTTTAGCAATTCAAATTTTTGAAAATTAATTTTTTCAATTGCAGCTATATTGTATTAATACAAAATCGGTATACACGTATAATATGACGTGCACTGTGCTGTAGTCTTTATGGAAATTTTGTATACATTATGGAAAACTGATAAACTTTTTTGATTTAACGGTACTTTGACACACTATTATTCGTTTTGGGCGAAATTAAAAATAAAATAAAAATGATTACCTAAAAGAGCGCTCGTATTTTTGCGCGAGACATATAATAATTGTCGCAAACGCACAAATATTTTATATACCTTTCTACGATTTCGTTCATTTCGAATATTGAAAATGTGTTGTCACTGCAACGTAGTTACTCGGTATTCAAATGTCGACAGTACCTGCACTATATAATATATACAATAATATATATATAATATACATACGGTGTATACAATACGTTTTGAGTTATAGTCAAACTTTGCGCCGGCGTAATTATAATTTAATAATGTTACACATAGTGAACTTAAATAAGTAAACAATTTTAACCGAAAATCAAACTCCAGTCAGACGCGTTAGAGGTTTGTGTGTTGAGTTGAAACGATGTGAACATCGAACGCGAATCGGACGAAAACGTGCGGAATTTTTTACCGAATGGCGAAAAGCAACCGTCTGCGACCGCACGCGGTTAAGTTAATTTGCCTGACAATTTAATTATGTAATTTTAAACTAATCACATTATTTGTTGTTAGTTTTCTATTTAGGACCAGTGTGAAATAGTACCTACCTGTAAACACACGCGGTGCGGTCGACTCGGTATGAAAACGACGGTGTTTTTCTTTACGAGTGTTGACGATTTTCGGTTGTGAGCCGTCCAATAAACGACTTGAACCGGCGTGAAACACGCACTTGAAACTTAAACGTTATAAGTACTTTATACGCAGATAAAACCTACAATTCGTACTCACCCGTTAGTGTTTGGCGTCCGTACGTTGACAACGCGGTTGCAGTACGAAAACAGCTTGTTAAGCCACCCAACTCTTAACTAACAGAGAAGTTACAGATGTAAAAAAATTTTTTGAAACAAATAATTCAAGTTCCCGAACAATTAAAAGAGTACCGTTTTGGAACGGGTAACGGCATTGGGTGAAAGACTGTGTAGGAAAGTGTACAGTTTGACGATTATGTTATTCAATTTGTTTGTAATGGCCATTGCTTTTCAGATCGCATAAACGGTTTTATAAAATTTTCATTCGCGGTTTAAGTACCCGCGTGTTTTCATGTTTTTTCGGTGCATATATAAAGTCCCTATACGGTTATCTGCACCGTGGTCCCTTATATATTATAGTCACAGTAATAATATTGTATTCATTTGATCTCGATATTATAGAAGACTAGAAAAAAAAAAAAATGTGTAAATAACTATCCAGCTAACCTTACACTGGGGGGATTCGGGTAGAGTACTAAAGTATACCGGATCAAAGTTTGCGTGCTAAAGGATCGATAAGTATTATTCTATATTTGCTCTCGGGTGCCTAATAATGCGAATCCACTGTGTTGGCGAAAAGGAAAAAACAACACGCTAATTTAATTTCAAAAACAAACGCTAAACAAACGTCGAGTATCGTCTACGTATATATAACAGCTCTACGATGGATTATATGTATTATTATACGCGCACATCATGCGTTCGTACGGTGTTTTCTCGAGCAAAATATATACAAATAAGTACATCGCGTTTTCAGTTTTATCCCCAAAATTTGAAACAATATAATTATCACAGTTTTCGAAAAAATTGAAAAAAAAAAAAATACAGCAATCACATTGCCGGTGGAGTGTTTGGGAGGCGCAGATTCATATTAAAATCGTAAGATTAATATTGTTGCCTATCCGTACCGCGAAAATTACGATTCTGTCCAGTGAATCAAATACGCGATGAAATATTGTAAGTTTTTAACGTTAACATTTTTGTAACTCCATTCCAGTGTTTGGCAAATGATTACAATATGAATGTCGACATTTCAAGTGAATGTTGAAGCGCTTTTGGAGACATTCTGACTTTTGTGTTTGTTCATAACTAAAAAAATTAATTTCTCGATCAAAATATACGTCGTTTCGGGCCGCTCTAGGAAAATCATAATCTCTACGACCCAAACAGTTAACGATTACAGAAAAAAAAAAAATCGGAATGTAAACGAGTTCAAATATCTGTTTACAGATTTTTCGTTACACATCGTTAGATCGATTGTATTAATTGATAACGTCTAAAATCCTGTTTTGACGTATGTAAGAGATAAAAAAAAAAAATCGACGGTTCTACCACCTCTTAAAATGATACGAGTTTGACGTGAAGCTGTAAAAGGACGCGATCGTGAGGGGTGTTTATTATACGAGTTAAATACTCGGTTCGCTTTGAAAATTTTTCGTTGTACATATCTAATATATTGTATATAGTGTATTTATTTCAATGTTTCGTTCATACAGTTCAATATTTATAGTTTTTTATTTTTCAATACCACCAAATTGAAAATTTTCTGATGGCGTATTTAATGGTATGTGATATTACTCGCAAGCACGCAGATTATAGTACAACGTAAGTATTAGTTGCGGTTGATCGGAGTGAAAATAGGCCCCGACTGGTTCGGGTCGTAAATAAGCGGATAATATTTTGTAATAACGGTAATTGAGTGACGCGTTTTTGCGCGGACTCGGACGGGTGTTAGGACATGGCACATAATAATAATAAAATTATGTGTGCGACTCAGGGGCGTAGCCGTTGGATTTTCCTAAGGGCCCATTTTGTACAATTTTATTTTATGGTCATCTTTTTATAGTGTCTATTACTTACAAACACATAATAATATTCATTTTTTGAATAATAATGATGATGATAGTTATGCATTGCTGTAATAATAGGCTTACAACACGCCTAGACGTAAATTATCAAACCAAAATGAAAGTAGGAACGAACCGCGAACGGAGTATAGGTCACTTTTTTAGGCGGATAACTGGTTTCGGACGGCTTTGACGTTTCTTATTATATATAATATGTTTGTCAGAATAATATTCCAATCAATTTAAACAATTTTCGAAAGAATTATTGTAAAAAAACAAACCCAAAATAAGAATAACAAAATAATTATAAAGTATAAATATATTTTTAAAAAAATTAACCGACGACCGACATTTTTCAACGGCATTTCGAAAAATACGGTGTGAAGATTATATAATATGTCAAAATATGTTCGAGTCTGAAATGTTTGATCACTCCATATTTTATCAAACAAAAACAGCAAACATTTGAAAGTTCGATATTTGTATAGCTCAAAAATGGTGGAAATGTTAAAAAAATATGTTCATGACGTTTAGACTTCACCCACTCCTATAATACGGTTTGTATCATCTATCCGAAATATCAGGAGTTACGTGTACGACATAACTAACACAACGGGTTAACCGCTAAACGTAGGTTATATACCTGAAAATTATACCTTGATTTGAAGTATTCATATTATTATACGCGGTCATATAAGTTATGTGTTAACTGTCGCGGTATTGTCTGCTAAGTATAATATATTCATTTCGAAAAGTTCAATTAAAAGTTTCGGATACGTTACAATACTGAGTGTCAAAACTTAAATTTGTATTTTAAGTTTTAGCTCATATAAGTAAGTTTAGGGCAGCTCTAAAAACAAATGTGTAAAAACCGTTATTATACATGTAGTATTAACGATCTTAAAAACAATAAAATATGCGCTTTAGCTGTAGGTACGATAAAAAGAGTAAAATAATTGCTAAAAAAAAAAAAAAATCAATCATTTTGTCAATATGTTTTATGCTATTGAAAATAAATTTTTACAGATAACTGTTACTATATATCGTTTATTATGTTTTAAATGTAATTTTAATAAAATTTCCAGAGGAAAAAATCTGGATTTTGAATTATACGTTCGAAAATTTTCTTAAAAAGCGTTATTTCAAAAATACTGTTGTACATGCACCAATGAGAAAATTTCAAAAAGTATTGAACTATAAAAGTCCTGTATGACCGGCATAAACATAACTTGACACGGTTACATTTTACAAAAAAAAAAAAAAAAAACAATTAATTCCCTAAGCTTATTTTTAAGTGATATATTACTATGCAAACAGAATACAAATGAAATGATATGAAAGCACTAATTTCAAACACCGAACAATATTCGTGGACTTGTTTATATTGATCACTTACGTTGAACATTTTTAGCATTTGAATATTGTTATATGTTGAAAACCGTGCAAATCGCTAATCGTTACAACGTATACGAACTTGTACGTATACATGCGCCTCGGCCGAGTAAAACTTTTGCATGTGTACATAGTGAACTTCGATTTGTCAAATGCACTAAACGAATTAAAGCTTTAAACGGGAACGGCACAAAAATAGAGTTTTGGCTAGGCACGAGTCTAGCGTAAAAAGTTGGCGTTTTAAAATTTGTATTAGAGAGTGCTTTACAAGTTTGATCGTAAATATTAATTTGGTAAGCCAGCATCGAAATAAATCAGGGCCGAGTTTTGATCGATCACTGCAGTATCATCGGGTTTAGCATGGTACAAACTTTTTAAATTGAATAACGACGACAAATTTGAAAGAGGACGGGTGTCCGTTTCTCGGTAAAAAAAAAAAATACAATTATAATAAACTACATACAAGATATCGTATATAAATCTAAAATACCATGAAACGAAATACTTAAAAAAAAAAAAAATTTTTTTTTTTTTTTTGGTACTCGAGCCGCCGGTGTAGTTTTGCGTGATCCAAATTAAATGAAGTGTTTGTACGTCAAAGTAATAAAAAAGATATATTTTTTTTATACTCGACATACTCATGGGTGCATATTATCGAGCAGGCGTGTGGATGGCTGATAACTCGAGTGGTGGAAAATCACAAAGTTGCCTTCTATATTTTAATTAATTGGCTCGTGTTACGACATATTCATACATAAAAGGACCTATATATATACATATATAAGTACACATCAAAAAGTTAACACCAAGAAATAAAATACAAAGATCGTATCCGTCAGCAACAATTTTTTTCACACACTGCGGAAACCGTGTTTGGTTTTCAATATAAAAAACGCGTAAGCTAATTATTCCTTTCGTCACCTCCTTCGTGTCCAAACAACATTTTAAACAAAATCATACGTCCGCGCCGTATCAAAATGAAGTTAATCAAACTCCGTTTTTTGTGCTCACACAAATGTCTACCAGAGGCCCGCCGCCGCTGGTTAGGAACGCAGGAAAACATTTCGGTTTTTGAAAAAAGTCTGAAAAATCGTCGAACGCGGTTTATTTTGATTTTGAAACGCGAAAGTACTTTAATACTTCGGCAGGGGAACCCCTAGAACCCTCCCCTGTGTTCACTGAACACTGAACCGTCTACGTCCGCACATCGTTCCGGCCGTTATAAAATCGTTTTACGCTGTCACCCGTAGCTGTGCTGATCCTATACCGCTATTTACCCTACACACACACACACACACACACACACCTATAAGACGGCTGCATCCCAAAACGTTATGTTTTTCCGTTCCCGTTTTCAACCCATCTTTATATCCAATAATATAACATACGGCGAATATCGTGATTTTTTTTATTTTTACTACCTGCCTCTATTCGTACTATCCCCCCAAACTACACGAGTACGTACGACACGCATACGGCACACGCGTTATTATGAATCGTAAAAAACAACGATACGGGGTTTCCGTCGTGCGAATTTTCGTCGACCGACCACGCGCGCTATAGGTATACCTACTTTTGTCCGCGTTTACGACGTTCGCGAAAAACGTACATAATAATAACAATAACGCGATAGTAATTTTATCAACGAGTTGTTTTCTGTTTAGACATCGCGTTGTAAAACCCGTTGTTTAGCGAAGTTTTTTATACTCGGCCGTTTTCTCTGGTTGGTTTTTTTTTTTTTTACGATCAGCCAGCCGCGGTTCTGTTTCGGACATTATATACGAAAATCATTTATAATACGCGCCCGCCCCGGCCCAACCGGCCCCTTCTGTACGCCGAAAACTATTTACTGCGCGTTTTACTTTTGCCGCTAATAATAATATATTATAATACTGTTTGCCCGAGCACCCAGTCAGCTACCTTCTTTCTTTCACCGCCGCCGCCACGCTATCCGTCCTCGGCATACTCCGTTATGACCCTCCCTTCTCGGTCACCCGCGGTAATGTATACAAATATCACCGTAACTCGAATATATTATTATTATATCTGTACACACCGCGGTAATAGTTATTATTATTACAATAATGACGCGCGTATTTCTACAATAATAATAATAATAATAATAATAATAATACAACGCGTATTAGTCACGAGGGCGGCTCAGCTTAGGGGAAAAAGTCGAGGGTAGGTAGGTAGGTAGCGGCTCAACCTCCCCGCGCCCGGCCGGTGATCATCTGTACGACTTTCACTCGCAGGCTGCAGCACACAGAATTTACTCCGCCTCGCAACGCACTCGTGTAATGCGACGGCATTTATTATTTAAAGAAGAAAAAAAAACGTTTCGTTTAAAACGCGTCAGCCGTGTTGGCTGTTGTTGTTGTTGTTGCGCAACAGTCGGCGGCACGCTCTTACGCCGGGACACACCGCGGAGATGATAATGTTCTGCGCGTATGGTGAGCGAAGAAGAATGAACGGTTTTACAACATAGTGGCGTTTTTTTTTCTGCAAACAGTTTTTAGGGCACGCTTGCTCCGATTTTTACGGTCGGTAAGGTCCGTGGTCAAAATTGAAAAAATCACAATCATAACACTATGCGAAAAATATGTAACGGAAGTTTATAATATTACGTGTTCTTGGCATTGGCACAATGCCGATTTTTGGCCATAACTTCCGAAACAATGATCGGAACTACTAGCTGAAACTAAATATCGAAACGGGTGTGACACAGGTTCGGTACGAGTTTCAAGTGATTATTAAGCGTGGAAAAATTTTCGAAAATTTACATTTTTTTTTTTGTAGTTTTTGTTCGAAAATTAAATTTTTCACAAAAAAATGTTGAAACTTTAACGCAACGTGTAAATACATATAATACGTTACGAAAATCCATAGAGTCACGATTTTTTCTTAAAGTCGTTGGAAAATTGTCGAAAATCGGTCATACCTTTGACTTGTTTTTGGAGAAAAAAAATTTAATATTATGAAAATTATCAACGATTATTATGAAATTTAAAAAAAAAAATCGGCAGTACATTATGAAATCATACAATATTGAAAAACGGTGCGTTGTTTCGATTTTGTTAAATTTGGTTTTTACCAGTATATTTACAGATACGTAACTGAGCTCGTTCAGAATCGTTTTTTCGATGGCGATGATTCATGACTTCAGATATTAAATAATACGTTCGAACCACGGCCTTCAAACATACAGCGACCCACTCGGTCGCTTCTCCGTCATGCTATCCCCCGCGACCTAGAGTGATCCCTGTTTTTTATTTTCTTGGTACGTTTCTTCGGTAATTCATACTGCCTATATAATAGTCGTGGCAGCCGTCCGTTTCGATGTAGGTACACATACGTCTTGTGGGTGCCATGCAGCAGCGTTTTATTACGTATAACTTGCCGGAGACAAACGAGAAGAAACATTGTTTTTATATATTTCTCTTCGCCTTATATTATGTTAGTCAGTAGTAGTTGTAGATATAGCAGCTACTACTACTGACTAACAAATAGGACACTGACGTCGCGCAACGCACACGTGTAACGCGTCGTTGTAAAATACTATATGTCATGCGAACACGACCGGTAAAACACTAAAAAACATTTATGGCGTGCAATAAATAAATACAATCATCACATACCTATACAGGTATATACAACAATGGGAACGTCACTTCTGTTTTTAGATATTCAAAAAAACTAATAATCGTAATATTGGGTATTATAAATGTACTGCTGTTAAACCTTCACAAATATATCATCTAGAATCAACGAAACGAATATAATTATTTTTCCGACTCGTGGCTGAACATTTGGAATACCTACGCAGAGGTAAAACGTTTTAGAAATTTCTACAAAAGGAAAGTTTTATACTTATGGCAACCTACACACTATGTTATATAGCCATATGGGTATCATTAATGTGATGATTATTTAACGGCTACCGCGTGTGTTTGAAAATCTAATTCACCAGACGTACAACAATAAAAAAAAAAAAAAAAGTTACATCGCAGTAAGTTTCCTAGTTACACTGTATTTACGAACAAACTTGGGTACACAATGGCTACGTGTTTTTTTTAACAGGGATTTCTCTTTGCTCGTGTTATAGTGAACATTTTGTATAAAACGACGTTGTATAATAACGAATAATTCTATGATGACTATACAGTATGTACACGGGACGGAAATACGATTTCTTACAACAAGTTTGTTTCGCATAACTGCGTAGAAATGCTTTACTGTACATTCGTGTTATATATACATAGAGATAGTAAAAATATGTTCCACTAGCTGTCGTCACCCAAAGTTGCCCGTATTACTAAAACATTATTGCGTTTGTTTTTATTATTATTTAATGTACATAATATTCATTTGATAAACTAAATTTTTTTAGTATTTGTACGTCGTTTGCAATGACCTGGCGTTTCCAGAGGGTCAAGATATATTTCAAGTCATCATTATATCTCCATTTCCCTCCTATTTACCACATACCTCTGCCCTCTTAATCCCCTCGAGGGACTAAATCTCGGAAAATTTAGGTATCGTAACTATAGGCGTTGCTTGCAGTGTATTACCTATACACGTTTATGTTTAATTATTTTAAAAAATCCTACCCGAAAACCGTTTTTTTATCTCTTTATACCCGCTCTTTAATCCCTGCTGAGTGTCAAATTTCGGAAAATTTTGCATTAAAGAGAATGCGCGTTAAATAGTTAAAAAATGTGGCAAAAAAAAAAGATTTTTTTTATTTCTCCCCTGCCTCACTTTTCCAATCTCCCTCCTCCTTTTTAATCCACTTTGGAAGTTAATTTTTGGTAATTTTCGCATAAACGTGCGCCAAGTTGTAAAAACGTAAAAACGTCTGACGAAACGAACGGTTTTTCATTTCTGATTTCCCCCTTTTTATCACCCACTTCTCTGGGGGTAGAATTTTGGAAAATAAAATGATTAGTGTTTCATTATTCTATATACTACAGCCGAGTATTAATGCCAATAGTTTCCAAAAAAAAATCCGTCCGCGATAAAACGTGTTCCGTTTTCATCCCCTTAGGAAAATGAATTTCGGGAAACCCTTTCTTACCGGGCACCTACCATGGTAAAACAAAATTTCATACTTATAGCTTCAGCGCATCCCACCGGGCGATGACGACGAATCAGTCAGTGAGGACACGTTATTTCATTTTGTGATCCTAATATAAAAAAAACATCAAACGAAAACTTGAAAGGTCCTGACAAAATCCGAGCGACAGTATAATTTGTTATAAAAGATCACGAATTTCGCGTAACATGACTTTAGTAATAATAACAACAACGATTGTTATTATAACACCACTAGTAATAATAATAATAATTATATCATCTGCGGTGATAAGCCACGGTCGCCACGACCGCAACGACCGCGGGGGAGCAAGGGGTACGGGCGTTAATTATTGTACCGCAGCCGGGCGCGTACTATACGCATATAATAATAATAATACTATTTGTTTTTCGCCACGCAGCCGTCGGCGCGCAACTCTTCTCCGTCCGCGCGCATTACCGCGCGATTCCCCCCGTTTGCACAATTATTGTTGGCAAACTCGTTACCTGCAGCCCACCCCGCCCGTTTGCCCACACGCCCAGCGGCGCGGTTTACATATCGTTTATTCCGCGGTGGCGTTTATAGACAGTGGCGGTTGGGGGGTTAAGACTTTACCGGAGCAATTCGTTCTTATAACACAATACACGCGTATTGTTCGTTCTACTTGAGACCGACCGACCTATTTCTGTATTCTGTTCATAGGAAAACATGTACGGATATTTCGTTCGCGAGAAAAAAAAAAAAAAACGTGATCACTCTGGGGCTATCGCGACTACGCTTTGGGTGGGTCGCTGGTTTAGAAGTTGTGGTTCATTGTTATAATATCTGAAAGCAACGATAAGAGCCGTTTTGTCTTCGAAAAAACGTTTCAGAGCGAGCTCATCAGTCGTCTAGTATCCAGAAGTTCTACACTAAAAACTCAACTTTTTAAAATCACTCGAAACCTTTGTCGAACCTGTTTGAATGTCATAGTTACAACTTTTTCCGATCGTTATTTTGGATGTTACGGCCGAAAAACTAAATCTGGGCTGTAATATTTGATCAAATGAAAAAAAAAAACGAGGATTACGTTTTTTGAACAAGATTATACGGTCACCGACATAACACGAAACAAAATGAGATACTTAGGTGAATTTTTTTTTGCACAACCAAAGACAATAATTTATTTAATGGGTGAAAAAAAAAACAATCGAAGTGTTCACAGAATCTCAGCATTATATTATCAAAATACTAGAGAAAAAAGTAAAACAAAAAACTAATGTTTGTTCGAATGCGTTTATTTAAACGCTTACTTGACGGGTAAGACTTAACAGAGAATCTACGTACAGAAGAGCACAAATTCAATTTGATAGCACGGTTTTGGAGGGAGTGCTATATGGAATATATATTACGCGTCTCGGAAGGCACTATTGAGTTGTGTAGTGAGTTATTAAAAATAAAAAAAGGGTTTAAAATTAAAAACATTTTTTTTTTTTTTAACAAAAACGCATTTTTATTATAATATACGTGTGAAAATATACCGATGGCGGCGGCGTATGCACAAACTGAATAATAATTATAATGAGGGCTCGGTATACTCTCAAAACTGCAGTGGATAGGCGCGGCAACACAAAGTAAACACGTTTACGTAATTACGCGAATAAGACAAACAGATGAACCAAACTCAAATTGTCTCAATACCGGATACCATAATTATTATTATGCGCGATTGTCGATTTTAGATACCTCCGATTATTAAACACAAGATACGTACTACTGCTTGGAAACGGAGTTCAAACTGCAGGGTTTGTACACATCATCCATCTTCTCGATAAATTCGTTTGTACTTACGAACGCAGTTTCACTTATCGAAACGGGATTTCGTTTCGAGCAGTTCCGTTATCATAGAGTAACGTTTCGAAAATCACAACGCTCGAATCTTTCAAAATTTGCACCCGGAGACAAAAAAAAACGAGACACGGCCGTCGTAAAAGTTTTGCCTAACTTCCATTTATAATACACGATTTCAAAACGTACTCGTTTCAGTAAAGCTAGTTTGTTCCCCGAGGTCGAGTATGAGACGGACAATGGTAACAAAAAAAAAAAAAACGTACATATTAATCAAACTCTACTACTCGTAATTTTCCGCGCGCCGAGAGGACCGGTCGGCGTCTCAGAAGACATTATCAGCTATACGTGTATAATAATAATACGATTACGATACGTTATATGTAGTACGGAAAAAACGTTTTACAAGTCCCGTAAAAGCTTAGGGCTTTAACCCGTAAAGGTTAGGCAAAAGCGCGAGATCGTAGTACGAAAAAAAAAAAACGTAACAAACGTTGCCGGCGGCACCTATGTACGTTTAAAAATTTTTTTACCGTTATACAGGTTAGGCGTATGCCATGGTATACACTCTCTACGGTACGAACCGCACTGTTCTCAAAACGACGTCTCCCGTATTTCGCGTTCTCGACCGTATCATACCACCGTAACAACGGTACACACGGTATTACGACGGCAACAATTATTATTGTTCTCGCTTTTCTCGCACCCGTTTGTCCCGTCGCAATTTCTTCCGCGGGCTCCAGCACTGCTGTCTAGTAGCTACTGCAGCGATACCACGTGTGTTACCACACTGCAAACGTAACCGCCGTACAAAACGGACGCTACAAACTCCCCGGCACCGTCGGTTTTTTAACGACCGTAACACGTAATATTATCGTCATAATAACACGTTTACGAACACGACGTTGTGTACGTTTATACCCCGAGTCGCACGCCCCCTCATACTTTGAAGCCCTTTCTTCTCGGTCACGCGCATTATTATTACAATATTACACGACGTTATGCGCGTACCTGCTGCAGAGCATCCATTGTCGCGCGATGTTTGGCGCGCGCGCACCTCTCGCGCGACCACCGCCGCCAGCAAAAACCCGGACAAACATTGTTATTTCGCGCGGCGACGGCGGCGGAGTAAAAGTTTCCACAAGTCGTTAATTATAATAATTTGCACGTCGCGGCCGCCGCTGTTGCTGCAGCTCTCACACCGCCGTGTCATCGTCGGTTCGGCGGCGGGGCTAAACTGTTGTTGTTGTTGTTGTTGTTGTTCTTGTTCTTCTTCTTCTTCTGCCACTGCCACTCGTCGTTCTGCTCCGTGTTTGTAAACTCGACGACGTGTAACTATTACCTATACACTCTACTCCTCAGCCGCCGGCCGCAGCCACTCGGCCTTTGTGTACCGGGGCGCTGCCGCCGCACTAGTTATTAAACGGCCCTCTCGTGTATTAAGGCGCGCGCGTATATGTAGCGTTCAAGGGACGTGTGCTGCAACAGTTAAACACCACTCTTATTGTTTGTTGTTGGCTTTACGTTGAAACTTGATAATAACGGCCGCGCGACTGCGGTGTTTTTTTCCCCCCCCGTAATCCCGGCGGGGATTGGTGATGGGCGGCAGGCGACGATGATAATTTACCGTCTTTTCCACGCCGCCGTCCCGCCGCGGGGTCTCGTAGACGGGTAGGGTGACGAGACGATTTTTACGAGGGACAACATTAACCGTGTCGAGTTGCCTGCAGTCGTTATCATTAGAGGGCAGTGTACACATAGTGTATAAGATTTAACAACGACGAAACGCGTATACGAAGCCCGGGGTGCAAAAAGAACAAGAGTTCAGCTCGATTAGAGCCTTTCCAGCAAAAATTACGAATTTGGTTCTCCGATGCCGCGCTTACGCTACGATACGTAGGTTATAAATAGTACACGACATTCGACTTTTTACACGAACATCGGAAACGCGGCGTCTCAAAAAAAAAAAATAATCGTAGCAACGCACAAACAAAACTGGGGATGTTCGCATACACCAAAATCCGTTTTCACGTCGTCGATCGTATTTTATAAACGTGTTAGAAATTTGAACGTGCAAACGACACGTTTTTGTCGCGGTTTTTCGGTCGTTTTTGTACGTTTACATTACGGTAACGTACTTTTAAACCGCGTTTTTGACTGCACCACCACTGAATAATATACAACATAAAGAAGACCATCGACGTTTGAATAAAATACTAATAAAATGCTCCGAGTTGTTTTTTTTTTCCTTACAAAAGATTACGCTGCAACTATTATACTGTACTACGATACTATCCGTCGTTCTTGCAGTCCATGTAAACCCATATGTTTTCGTCAACATAAAATAACACACGTACCTACGCATAATAAGGAAAAAAAATCAATCGTGTTTTATAAAAAAAAAAAAGTTTAAAATGCTGCATTTAGTAAACGCTCGAGTTCTCCCAAACACATTTTCCCTACCCTTTTTAGCTTCAAAAGTACGGCGTACCTATACATTTTCCGACCGACGTATTAATATAATACGTGTATGATGTACACAACGTATACTTAGTATTATTATCTTTTTTAATACTCATTAGATACACGCATATTGTAAAACAACGAAATATACTACGCGCTAACGGAAAAGTTTAAAAATTACAATGTATATAATGAAAATAATACTGCTTTATACTACGAAATATACAATATATGAAGTACCTATACTAAGTTCTCGCGTAGAAATTACATTTTTTTTTTTTGGCCATCATAAAATGGAAAAATTGCTTGGTATATTCAAGACGATCACGTAAAGATCAGAAAATCCTATTTAACTAATTCTTTTTGAAACTTTATAGGTACCTGTATAATATGTATGGTTAACAATTTAATTCGCTGCAGAAACGGGTAAAATCGCAGTAAGATTCTCGTATTTCGCGTTCGTTTAAAATATTTTTTTGTTCGGTTGTTTCGAGAACGGATCCTAAATAATTAGGTACCAGCTGAACTTTGTTTAAATCAAAAATAGCAAACAGTTTTGAAAATTTTAATCAATATTTTTTTAACATTAATTCGGAAAATATTTCTATACGTTTTATATTAACAAGTACGAAATCCCACATTAAATCCTAGTCATAGACGTTTTATTCTAACTCATTCGTTCGGCAGTTATAATTTATATTGATGCATTTTTTTTTTTTTTTTGATTTCAGTATATTATTTTGTATTATGTACACACGCGCCTTTAATCGTTTATATTTTTTTACACAATATGTGTAGCTCCAATCGATGTAAAATATTTATTTTACACATTTAATACCCTCTTGTACGTCGTGAAACTCATTAAACGCGCGCATGTAAACACTACACCCTCGTACGACATAATAAATATACCTGTATTATACAATTGTATAATACAACGAGTATTAATAATAGGTAATATTATGTATATATATATATATGTATAAGAAATCTGCATAATATGTATATAATACATGCATGTATGATGTTTATTCAATGTTTTCAATAAGTACCTATTTGACCTCTAAAACTGCAGGCGGGTCAGTACCGCGACTAGACTTTTTGGGGCTCCGATTGCAGACAATTTAAACAAACAGCGCTCTAGGTCGCGTGGGTAGTTTGACGGAGTAGTGAATACACTTTGCAATGGTTTGGAAATTGTGGTTCGAACGTGTGTTATTTGATGTCTGAAAGCAATGACGAATTATCGCCTTCGAAAAAACGAACTTTTAGCTAGCTCAGTCAACGTCCTGGTAAAAACAAATTTAACAATGAAAATGGCCCGAAAATCCCGAAAGTCGTGTCCACGTATTATACAGAACGTTAATTCAAATAACGCGTGAAAACTCAATCAAACATTATTTGATGAGTTAATACGATTTAATATCGATTTCAAAGTAGTGCGTAATTTCATTGTCTCATAACAAAATTACACCGTTTTTCAATACATTTTTTATACGTTTCAGAATCTACTGGACGGCTTTTTTTTTCGGAAATTCGTTTTATCAGATAGAAAATTTTGTCTTTCGTAAAATATTAAATTTTCTCAAACAACGAATTTGTCTGAAAATTACGAATTTTCTAAAAATTAATCTAATTTTCGACAATTTTCCAAATTTAAGCCGCTAAAAAAAATTGTGACTACGGATTTTCGAAATTTTTTGTTTATTATACACGAACTTACATGATTTTCAACCTTGTGTTAAAGTTTCAAAATATTTCGTAGAAAAATACATTTTTTATTGAACATAAACCACAAAGAAATTGGAAAATCTTAAAGTTCTATGCTCAGCTCAAAAAATTACAAAATTGGTTGTGAAACACGAATAAAACTCGTATTTTATTTATTTTAATGTTATTGTGGAAGTTATCGCCAAAAATCTAAATCGATAATGTCAAAAAACACGTTAGCCCCGTTTAACTCGAAAATGAGGCGAAATTTAAAAATAGCTTTGACCAAAATACCAATACGGGAGTCCATAAACCTATCATTTCATCGACTTTGAACATCGGAGCGTTCCTACTGACAAAAATGAAAAAAAAAAAAAACATCATTGTAAAAACAATACATTCATTTGCTTACGATTGAAAAAATTCATATATTTGTCAGAGAAGAGCGGTTTCTATTATGAACCATAGTGGACCATCGGTATAGAATAATTTTTATAATGGCCCAAGTCTTAGACACAATACGAAATATAGTCGCGATATCTTCACTTCCGTTTTCACTTTGAAACGAAAAGAAACGACGTAGAAGAAAGAGAAAAAAAATCGTATTTAACATATGATTGACGACGGATATAAATTATCGCTGTATACGGCGTGCGTCTCGTCTGATAACGGTTCGTTGTTATTATTTTTTTATTTATCATAACTGTTGTTTTAAGCGACACGCGCGACAACAATCAGCTTTACCGCCTCCGCGTTGTCGGTGTTTATCGAGAAAATAAAACCCCTCCGATCCACCGCGCGGTTCTCGCCACGTTCTGTTTGTCGCGTTTATCATCGTCTCCGCGGTTAAAGTCTCCGAGCGTTTCTCGTCCGCGTGGACACGAAAAAACGTTTTTTTTTTTCTCTTATAAAAACCGATCGGTTCAAAACTCGCGTATCTCGTAGTGGGTACTTTAATACGATATTATAAACTGTGGTTTATTATTAATCGTGTGACGCGCCAGATACGAGTGATGAAACGACGAGAGAAAAAAAAAAAAGATAAAAATACGTCGCGCGTAACGGCGAGACGGTCCGAGCGTTTTCGAGGCCGTTCGCAAATGCCGTTAAAAAAAAAACGAAAAAGATTAACCGCGTTACGCTCGATGCGCAACGAAAATAACCACGTTATAGAACCACGCGGACCTACGAATTTCGTATAATACTAATGACGTTATTTCAGTTTTCCCGTGACATTTCGTGACGAACACGACTATTTTTTTCTACTCTTCTATTAGTAAGTAAAAAACAATTCACTCCACGCAACGTACTAAATTTAAAAGATCGTACTGCGAAAATAGCAACTGTTAAATATTATTTAAGATTTTCATTCATAAACATTCGGATTCAGCGCGGAAGAAAAATGAATTTAACCGATATCTTACTACGTATTATACAAATCACGGTTTATCCATACCAATAGTATTGATTGTCAGATATAGATAAACGCAAATTCTACAGACATATTGCTTTAAATAACAGAATCTTTAATTTTATTGTTACGAGAAAATACATAAACATTCTACTATGATATTTGAAATTTTCCGTAAAATGCGTTTAAACTGTTACGAACGAAAATTAATTAAAAATTTAACGAGTGAAAAAAACACAAGTAAACCACATTAGGATTTGATTATGAAAAAAAGTCTTCAATAAAAAAAAAACTGTTTAGTGCAGAGCGTGTAACGTAAAATCAGCGGGTTGTCGTCGGATGATCGTTCGTTTTTATTCCTTCGATTAATCAATTACGTTACGTGTTTGATATTATTAAGTTCAATATTACAATAAACACTAAAAACAAATCCTCAGTCTTTGTCTTTATTACACTGTTTATTATTTCATCGCCGACATAAACGAGGCTATTAAATAAATATTCTTTGATTAAAACGTGCCAGAAACGCAGTATTACGGTTTTAATTTCACTTCCAGCAGCACAATACCTGGTTAATTACAACGATTTTAGCTCGTTTTTAGATCTCGGATGAAACGTAAAAGTTATAATTAGTTTAAAATTATATCTTTCGCGACAAAAAGAGTGTATCATACTTGGTCGAAAACCCTATCATTATGGTTGGTTAGGTATAGTGTTCTATAGAAATCGGATCAAAAACGAAGTTAACCGTAGTACGGTACAATATATAAATAATAGCTTTGATTTAAAACACTGATTCAATCGGATTCATTAAAATCATTTTTAGTTAGAGCTGCAAAACAACAATCGATAATCAAAATATGCTCTATAAAATATAACGTGTATTTATTATTATTATTCTAATTATTTCTTTTTCAACATTTTGCTACTTTCGGTAACGGCTCTGTTGTACAGACAGTACCCCAGTACATTGAAATCTCGTATAAACGCTGTGTTAAAAATCCAATAAAACATTTAATATTACGTACCCAATCAAAAATGTTTTCACCGCCATTAGTCAGCATGAACGAATTCGCGTGATACCTTTCATAATTTGCACGGCAATATTTTTGCTAATATAAAATGGAATCAGCGTGACGAATTCGCATGACGTTCGCCCGGACCCGTCCGGATCGGAATTCGAAAATTCTTAAGTTACGCCAGCCAGCACCAACCGAAGTATCGCGAATTCCGATTTCATTTTTTTTTTTTTTTTACCGAGATTTAGCGTGGAATATCAGCACGCATCGCAGTGGGAGGGTAATTTTTAAAAATTATAGTGTCCAATGAATAGTTTAGAAAATATTTTCGAATAATTTTTTTCACGGTTCGTTTGTTTATTTACACAATTCGAATCGTACTGTAACGTATAGGTGGTACCCTGGTGCGGGTCTATAATAAAATCGCGTACATAGTATACGTGTATTTTTAATCTGCCCATCCGGGGCCGTTCTGGAAAAAAACCGATCGGTTAACGATGTGTTTACACGTCGACGACGGCGAGTGCTACCAGCATAAAACGCTTTGTCGTTTAAAAAAAAAAAATTCGTAAATATACAAAACCGTTGCGCGGATAGCAACCCCGAGAACTGCAGCGCCGATGATCGTCCCACCGCCTGCGCGCGCCCCGTCGATGATAATGCGTTCGCACGCACACAACAACGCATATATATTATATATTGTATATCCAATACACAATATTCTACAATGTTCTACACACACACACACGTGAAATCCCACGCACGTGAAAATCCGTACAATACTTACGAAAACGTGCGGAAAGACACGAATACAGAGTACAGGTAGATACGGATATGGTCGTGTGGACGGATCCACACGCGTCCTACGTGGCTCCTACGATATGCGGGTCGTGCTGCGAGCGATTCGAAACCGCCGAGGCCCGTAGAACATGGTTTTATAAAATATTTTTATCCGTACAGGCCGCATGCGGGCTCGTGAAATTTCATCCGAACGACACGACAACACGCGCGTCCGGCACTAATTCCACTGCGGGGGATTCCACCGTTCGTCGCACAACAAAACCCGTAGTACCTTCCGAATGCTTCGGCACACGATTTTTCCACGGTTCGCAAAAAAGTCTGCGCGATTCGCGTGAATTGCCTTGTCGCCTTCCGGTCTCGCGGCACGTGATTCACGCTATATTTAGTATATAACGTGATATTTTTTTTTTTTGTCATTTCGGGTACAGAGACGCAGTAGCGTGATTTTTTCGCCGCGCAGGTTTGCGGGAAAAGCTGCAGAGTTCGGGCGTAGAGTTATAAGATATTCCGTAATTTTTTTTTCAAGTCGAACGTTTAAAACATTTTGCAAGTCGTCGCGGTTACGTTCAACACACTATATAATTCGCTTTGATCGGGGATATCGATTTTAAGGTCGGTTTCACCAAAAAATCGTTCACATCGAACAGTTTTAAACGAAATCCTATAATAGCGTGAATCCGAACAGCACGTCCTTATACTGTAACGGTAAAAGAAAAAAAGTTCAATATCTTCGATTCTACGAGAAATTTCCCGATGAGAAGTCTACGTTGTCCGTTTGAATGCATGTTGGGAAAATAGTCTGACACGGTCGTCCTTAGTATATAAGTTAGTCGCGTTCTCTAAAAACACCATCGTCAAATTATTAGGAAAATTTTTGTAAAAAAAACGCCATTTCAAAGTGTTCGAACGCGCGAAAAATAAACTCGCGTTACGTCTCGTTATAACTCGTAACGTACCTTATGTTCACACTATAGTATTATAATACGAGTATATATAGACTCCGAAAATAATATGATTAAAAAAAAAAAGGCGATGAACATCGTTCTACGTCAGTACGTTTATTGTCGTGTGCAATATAAACTATGCGAGTTATTGCAGAACATTGACGTTATAACGCTGTTTACTACTAGTAAAACGGTTTCTAAGATAAAAATCTGCAAAATTACGAGACCGTTGCAAGGCGAAAAATGTTAATACTTACTACCTTTTCATACGACAAAAAAACTTTTCCACGAGTACGCGAGGGTGAAAAGTTTGTTTGCTATTATGTCGCGACACAATTATTCTCAAACGAACAAAAAGCGCGCGTTCCTGTTTTATTCAAATCACACTCGTTCCTCGAGTCGCGCGCGGCGTTGTTCACACAGAATACGGTTTCATTTCTAACGCGGCGTTTCGTGTAGGCAATTTAGGTGCACCGGTGTACACAAAACGAAATCGCTGTGTACCACGTATATAGCTTTTTCTTTTTGCCGCAAACAAATGTGTCAGGACAAAAATACTCGAATGCTGTGCGTTGATTATAATCGTATCGAAATCAAACGCGTCATTATCGTTATGATTCGTACGCGTTGATCGCAACGCGCCGCCGCCGTCAACCGCTGTTTACATCGAACTTATCCCGCCGCGTTTCGTTCTAAATTGATGTTCTGAAAAACCGCAGACCGTTCGCGGGGGCGTTTTGTTGTTTTTACCAAACAACACAGTCAAACCGACTCTCGGATCAACCCGATTTGCGTACCGGCGGCTCCAATTTATATATATATATATATATATAGATAACATTGTATTCGGTTAGGTACAACCAAAAAAAAATTCGAAGGATTGAACTTATGGTATTTAAACCTTTTCTGAAAATAGTGAAACTACACGGCTACTACAGCCGTTGTATACCGACTATACCCGAATAAATAATCGAACAATCTGCGTGCACGACGACCGCAGCACAATGGTGTTGAGCTAGGGTTCGGCGCGGTCGTCGTCGTCGTCGTCGGCGGAGTGACCGTCTTTGTGCGACGCGAAGAAAAACGCGTCAACCGGCCTGACCGCGATCATAAACATCCCGCGGGACGGATATCTGTCCGTGACGGGGCCGAGCGTCCCGCGGTCGACTAAAAAACAAAATAAAAAAAACCAACTCCCGAATTCGGTTAGGTTGAATTTTTTTTTTCGTGTCCGAGGCGACCGGGCGGTCGGTCTCGCGGCGGTTTTCCGGCGGCAGCGGCGTTCGCGGTTTCGGAACGGCGGCGTTTTCTTTTTTTTCCTGACGATCGCGAACGGCGCGTTTTTGCGTCCACCGCGACGACGGCGCGCGATCCAAAAGTTCGCACGCCGTCCCTCGCCTCGCCGTCCCTCATCGGCCGCCGCAGTTATGAATACTGAAACGTTGTCGGGGGCGCCAAGTACGTTATTATATAATAACATATGATATACGAGCGCGCGCGAAATGACCTGGCCGCCGCAAAAACGTCGACGTTCTCCGTCGGTAACTTTGCGATCCGTTTTCAAATTTTCAAGTTTTATAATACTACACATACAGCTGGGCTCGAGCTTTTATGAAAACGTTTTAACGGCGCGCGTGACAAACGTCGAAGTACGGTATTTAAAGCGTTTTTTTAAACTCGTTCTTGGGCAAAAAAAAAAAAAAAAAATTAAAAAAAAAACCGGCACGTGTGCACGGAGAACGATTTCGGGAACTCATAAAAACGATAGTAGGTGTACTCAGAATCTAAAATGTCCGTACCGCGAATAAGAAAAGCGTACACCACATCGTGCCGTGTTTCTGTAGTGATTTCGGACACCGCTGGAACCACTGGAACTCGAAAAATGTCACGTACCTACCAACCGCGACAACCAAGATACCAAAAATACGACTGTTATCGGTTCCCTATCCAAAACGTACGGTGACCATAATATGTAGAACGCACTACGTAATACACAGCTGTTACACATTATACGCAGTTTATCGGTGGAAAATTCTGGGACAAAAGTGTGTGTAAAGTGTTCGAAGAAAAGGAGCCGCCCCACTAACAATAAACTATTATGACACAGGCCTTGTTGGCAACACGAATTGATTAATATAACTCTTATCTAGCAGAAACGGACGCATAATTCAACCGGCTCGAGTAAACTGTGTCGAGAAATTATCATTGAAAAAACGTGTGATTAAATACACGAAATCAGAGTGGCGCGATCGGAAAATAATTTCAATGGGGAGTTTACATTGTCATGTTGATCGTACGTATTTGGCAGTTCTTGATCGTAGACAAAAAAATCAAAAAGATTTTGGAAGGAACCCCCCAAACACCCTGTGGTCGCGCCACTGGTTTCGGATGATTCGTTTGTAGTATACAGTGGCCATGCGTAAATTGTTACTTATTACTACTTTGATTTATACTTTGATTTATATTGTATGACGATCGAAAAAAAAAAATGAATTACTTGTAGTGTTGACAACACTGTTTTATCGGATTGTTTTTTATTAACGTGATGCAATTTTTGTGTCTGTGTGTGTGGTGGTATAACAACAGTCAGTTGTGTGATTTCATTTACGTAACTCGTTGCCCGGACGTAATCAGTCGCGTACACCAATTTTGAATGTACGTATAACGTTTTTTTTTTGTTTTTACCCAACCGAACCAAAAGTATAATTTAATACGGTGATGACTGATGATGATACACGCCGTCATATTTCGCGCACGAAGAGAACTTTGGTTTTTCTTAATTTCCGTCGAAACGAAAAAAATTCGCGACCATTCATCAAAGTTGTTTTAATAATACCGCCGAACTGGTCGACTCGGCACGATTTTGTCCGAGATCTCGCCGCCGACCCCGTTGTTTTTCTGTATCGTCTCCCGCGCGCGCACCGGTACACGTCGACGTTACCGAGTTTTTTTTTATTCTACTTCGGTTTTTTATTTTTACACACGATTGTTCCTCTCGCAGCACACGTATAACACGATAACAACATTTTCGCGTTTCGACGGAGGCAATCAAATACGCCGTAACAAACAGGCAACCTTCGCCTCGTCGCGTACAAAACGCCCTTTTTCCGTTCGTTTGATTTCATCCGTGCACAATATTATGTATAAAACGCGTGTGTATACATTATACGCGGGAACGGTAAACGTATTGTACGGTTCGTCACCACGGCCCGCGAAACGCCGCGCGCGCCCCTCGTCCGACACGGCTGCGGGGCGGCGGTTCGTTTAACAACAAACAACAACAATAATCCGTTTATTTTTCACGTGTTTGCGTCGCGCGGTCGGTTCTGCGCGTCGCGCGAACCGAATTCGCGCCTACCGAACGACCGCGCAATGACGATCATCGATTGATTCGTTTGAACGCGACGTAATAATGAGTATAATACGATTAGAGAGACGATACCTACTTATATTTACGTTGGATTCCGTTTCGTCGCGCAATCCGTCGCGATAATTTTATAATAATACAGTTTGGGACCAAGTAGGCGGTGGTGCCGCCGGTGGTGAATTCCGCGAGCGTTTCACGTCTCCGGCTGCAGCACGCGCTAAATACTCTCGATCGGTCTGAGCGCACTGCAGGGTCGTCGACGAACGGCAAAATGCCGCTTCGTCTTAACTCCGTTCGCCGATCCGAGACTCGATATATCGTTTGTACACCGCTGTTTGTCTGATGTGACGGTCCCCGCGACACGCGGCGGTTTTATACGAGAATCGCGGTTTACTATACGAAACGTCGGCGTTCGCTGTACATATATAATACGTATTACGCACGAACGAATCGGATGAATACAACAGTTTAAACGACGACGAGAGCTAAACCGAGTTAGACAGTTAGAACCGCTCCAAAAAACGATACGTTCATCAGTTGCTTTGCCCGCGAAAACTTTTGGTGCCGTGGCGTTTTTTGACCAAGAACGCGATAACACGCGCCGTTGGTCTGTGCAGTGTACTCGAGCGAAGTTTCTATTGATTTCTATGTATTAAAGTGAAGTCTACACGAAACTCACGTGGTCTTAATATATATTAAGCGTTCGAACCCCGCGTATCACTTTGGTTATCGAGCACTAATCGCTTTACACTTTATTACAATCGATTTCACGCAAACTTGAAAAGTACACGCTATTTAACGTTACTACTAAAAAACACTGTTACAATAAGAAGACCGCACGTCGTAACGCGTCCGTGTTACCTGGATCGTCTTGGTCCGACTGATCCTCGAGTTCCGGTTGCTGCTTGTCAGCGTAATCGACGTCTTCGTAACTCGGACTATCCGCGCGGGTGCGGCGGTCCCAGCCGCCGCCAGTCCCGTAGATCCCCGGGACGGGCGCAGAAGCGGCGTACCGTTTGGTCGACCGTGGCCGCCAGACGTCGCAGTCGACCGCCGCCGAAGACGTCAGCAACACCAACATCGCCGCACCAATCGTCGCCGTCATAATTATTGGCACGCGTTCCGGCAAACTGCAATCGAAACATCCACCGGATAGTTTAGCGATATTTCACCTACGCGACGATGGGAGATCGCCGATGACGATCGTACGCGCTACGCGCTGGTAGAACACGACGCGCGGTCACCGGTTTGAAAACGCGCGGCGTTCTTAAAAAATAAAAAAAAATAATAAATTTACGACGAAAAAACGTTGATGAACGTACCCCGCGAAAAAATATAAAAAAAAAAAATACAAGATTTTTATCGCGTACACGCGCTACGGTATCGTGTACGGCCGTGTTTTTCGGCCGAGCGAAAAAACTCCGGCGACGATAATAACGGTATGCGCCCCCCTCGCATCGACCGGACGGTGGCGGTGGCGAGTCATTAGCGCGCGACACCGACCGTTTAGACCGGACATTGCGACCACCCTCGAGGATGTATTATTATTATTATTATTATTATTATGTTACACTCGAGAGCGGGCTGGCCGACGTACGCGGGCGCGCGACACTTCCGCACTGGAACGACGCTACTGGACGCTACGGGGCGCGACGATGATAACAACGACGAAAAAAATAACGTATAACGCGTCATCTTCGCGTCATCCCGACACGTTCAGACGAATCCGTTATTATGACTGTGCCATGAGATGACTGGTTAAAAAAAAGTTCGGTTCGATCGCTATTTTTAACCGTTCTACTCGACAATACGTATATATACATGTATACAAGTTGTTAGTAAACTGCAAAATCATTTTGTCTTAAACTGTAGGCGCAGGATTTTTTTCGTTATGGCGATAGCGAATTTCGTTTACGAAATGTAAGTGGTGTTAAAAAAACTGTAACGAATTTACACTCCATCCTAATATTGTACTGATTAACCTACAACAAACAAACTATAACACGAGCTTAAAACTTTTTAGTAGAATTTTTAATTTAAATACGTTTTTAAACTTCAGTTTTCTTGTATTTTAAAATAAATACGATCGAATAACATTTTGTACATCCAACGTTCATGATCTATAATATCGATAGAACATCACACGGTTTTCCGGTAAGCCGAGTACTATCCATATACGGTTTTCTAATTCTGATTGCTGTCGAATATAGTTGTATGGCAATGTACGGTCGTCATTAAAAATTGTTTATTTCGACCGATTCAATGACGTTTATGTATTTTTTACAAATAGGTGTATACTCGTACTTTGTGAGATCAAAAGTAAAGGGTCGTATAAACATTTTCAGTGTTTTTAGAATAGTTTGTTAAAAGCGATAATGTTGTATGATATCTAGGAAAAAAAAAAATGCTTACATATTTCAATAGATTGATATTTGATTGGTGTTTGATTTGAAGTGCCATTTTAAGTTTTTATTGTTAGGTACACACACATTTGGAACCTTTTCAAAGCACTAAACATTACTCTCAAAAGTTTACGTTACCATAAACCGTTGATGCAATCTCATTAAGTATTCTTTAATATAATTTATTACAGTCTAATAGATATGATGAATTCAAAAAGTTACGCGACCCGAGTAGAGTAATAATTTTCATTGATATAGCGCTACCGAATTTTATCAAAACTATAAGTACAGCTAAGTTCGTTAATAGCATTTTGGAAAACTTGGTTCTCAAACATTTTCAATACCTGTTAGTTCAATAACTGTATAATGTACAATACGAATCAACCCGATCATAAGTCGTATTTAAAATTTTACCAAATTATTAAATGTTTAAGCTCTCTATGTGGGAGAATATAAATAATTTTTTTCATCAGAATAATAATCACCGTTTTGATTTATTATTAAAAATCCGACTTTTTTTGTGTTGTTTTTTCATTACGCGACGTGTACAACTATCGCGTAGGTACTCGAGTTAGGTAGGTAATTGAAATCGACCCAAACGATCGCTTAAACGCGCTGGTTAAAATGATTTTCGAAACAAATTTTAAACACCCGAATTCACGGAATACCCCGTGGCCCGTATCCGTTTTAATCCGGAGATAGAATTATTTACGTGCGCGCACGAGTACCTACATATGTTTTGCGTCACAACAATATGTTCTCGTGTACTATGATAATTGTGCAGTATAGTTTTGTCCGGAAACGTTTGAACCCACTCGTTTAGAAACATGTATTTTAAATGATGGAAACGTTTGAAAAATTAAAAATTGGCACGATGTCGTAAGATACGGAGCGTACCAATCCGCGAGTAGTAGTGGACGAACCATTTGCCCGCTTAAAAACATAAAACATAAATCACTTGTACAATAATTTATTTATGTTTCGGATACATTTATAACTTATCTTAATTTTTCGAACGGAAAACACAAATGAGTACAACGGTAAACTTTACACACCGATCGGTATAGAGTGTGGAATAATAATAGAAATTGGTCGCGATACCTCGCTCAAAAAATCGTGTTTCATCCCGGCCCCTCAGATTGGGAACCTCGGCGGCAGACGACTGTAAAGCACGTACTACGCAGTTTACGACGAGTGATTGGACGTTATTATATTTTAATCGAAAATATTAAAAACTGTACAACACGACGTACTCGATCCGTCGTCATCCGAAGGTGTGTCCTTCTACGGGGTCTAATCTGGTCGGATCGGACCGCCGCGCGAGGCGGTTTCGTCCCCAGTTTCTAAACGATACTTTGTGTTTTTAACCCGGCCAAAGTTTATTTTATCCACCAGCGCGAGGGATTATTTTTATTGTTACGTTCCCGCTACCCCCCCCCCCCCCCCCCCCCCCCCGTGTGCCCGAGGAATAATATCGTACCCCATATTTATATTCGAGCAGACGCGCGGGAGGGCGCTTTACCCGCACCACACGTTATTATATATATTGTTATAATTGGTGTATAATATAGAAATAACTACCGAAATTCCGCCGAAACGCGAGTAGAGCCGGTCGTCGCACCGTTTTCTTCCCGCGTTCGCCGACTCCACAACACCGACAACAACAACAATAATAATTGTATAATAACAATATAACAACTATAAAATAAGGTAAATAATATTGTAATGTTGTGACCGTCCCCGGAGAGCGTGAACGGCGCGCGTCGCGGATTACATAACGCGTGGTAAATACCGGCTCGCGTAATTATTATTATTGTTGTTGTTGTTGTTGTGCTATACCTGTACGTGCGGCTAAATCCGCAGAGCTCCGAACTTTATTCCACCGGCCCGAACGCCGATTTCCACTCGTCAGTACGTACGTATAATACACGTAATTCGTGTAGAACACGGCGCAGCGTTTTTGTGTTTCCCGCCGCCGCCGCCCCGATAACGTTGCGGCCGAAATCGAAACGTCTCGGAACGTCGCGACACGCGGACAAATCGCGCTGAGAAAATCTACTACAGGGGTGGGAACCACACAAGTCGAGTAGGCGCAGAGACTTTTTACGGGACTGTAGTCAAAAATGCCGGAGGCCGCCGAGTCAGCTGGCTTTACGCACACCGATCTTAACTTGAAGTAAATAGCAGTTATTAGCTTCGAAAGTAATTACTCTGGTTCGACTGTTCGAAAGCGGATTTCGTATGGCCAGACGGAATAGCTGTACTAGAATCTCGGCGAGAAAACCCGATGCAAGTAGTTTGTGTACGTACACGTTACGTGTACTGCACATTTTGTCTTAAAGCTGCACGACTTATGTGCTTGGAACAAAAGTAGCAATACTATACACTGCAGCGCTTGATTCGAGGGGTATAGAGGAGCACGTGGGTACTCCCTTCTTTTTTTAAAAATATTTCTGCGCACCCCTTCGCATTTGCCGTCTAGTACAGGAAAGATTACGGCGATTTCCACAAATTCGCTACAACTTTGTTTTTTATTTTTTTCCGTAGCTACGTATTTGGCGGGAATTCTCGGTAAAACGGTTTTCGCGGATGTCCGAGAGGTTCTGTTTTTATCCAAACTATCGGACCGAACGAGATAAAGTGACGATTGTTTATTACTCAAACGAGCTACCTAATGACCATTCGTATTATCGAGTAGGATTAGTACAATATAATTAATACATACAACACAATGTACAAGTGTACCTATTCGAAACTGCAGCGCACACTTCTGTGGACAACTTACTCGGCCCACGCAAGCGCACCGATGATAGTAGTAAACACACATAATACGTCCAAAATTTAATAAGGTGTGTTTAATACGTGTACATTTTTCTGCACCGCCTCCGCTAAGACTATATAAATGACGGGTTTTGGAGCTAGTGTTTACGGTGGTGCGCGTATATAGCGAAAAGCCATAACACGATATAATAACGATGACGACAGCCGTAAAAAAAAGTACCTACTAACGACAGAAGCTGGAACAGTAAAATAATAATCGTAAACATAGTAGCGTACAGTAACTGAAAGTCCTAAACAGACAAAAGGTGTGGCGAAGAAGTAAAACAGAATACGGGACCCGAGCAGCAAAGGTAACGTTAACGCCAAATAACCGTTACTCGAGTGGAAAAGTTTTTATTATTGTGCCTACGTCCAGGACACTCAAAAACGCTGTAAATTTTGATTTCCGTGTAGTTAGTTGTTAACACTCACAGCATTATACACTACACGTGTGTGTACAATTAATTGCCGTGATCAGGTCGACAGTAACACTATATATCCTATGTACATATATACACTATCGTTTGAAAATGGTGATCAAAAAAGACAGTACGAAGAATGCACCGCGAGAAAGAACCAAAAGTAAAATAGTATAAGTTACTCATTTCAGTGGGCTGTATAATATATACGAAATAAAAATTACTCCGACGCTGGGTTTATTTGGCTTACACAGGGTAGTAAAAATAAAAACTTTTAGAATTCACGCAGAAACAAACATAGTGTGCTAACGAAATGATTCGGTATTTAAATTTTAAGAAAAATCGCAAGATTTTTCATGCTAAATCGTTATAAAAATAAAAATAAAAATACTGATCACATAAGTGACGGTAAAAAAAATTCTGACGGCAATAACAATTAGTTTTTAGTCGTAAAAATAGTTTTAAAAACTCCGTTTCGAGTAACAGTTTGGGAGATAAATTGTAATATAATATACAGTACGATATATTGACACGGTCGATGTTTTTGAATAACAAATATATTAATGGTTTCATAACAGATTTTTTTTTTATTGATACACAAACGTGAGTATTTTTTTACGAGTATTGTAGTATAAATTAATTAAAATCATAACGATAAATTTGTAATAATAAATAAAACACAATTATTTCATATAATTTAAGTATCGTAAATTAATTAAATACGAATTATTATTGATTAGCTTAGTAAAATGTAATGAATTGCAGTAATAAATTATCAGATCAGCTACTGTGAACTGTACGCACGTAATGACGTAGTACTTGTATAATTTTAAGTACCTACTGAATACTTATTGCAATTACAATTAAATCGACTTTTAAGAGATCGAATTAAATGTTTTAAACAGTCTTTATATTTTTAGTGAAAAGTTATCAGTAACATAAAAATTTTTATTTTCATGTTGATAAAAAAATAACTTTTCGTACATTGTTCTCTATCGGAATGCATTCATAAACTTTAAACATATTCACAAAAATGTTATTAATGTCATTTTAAATAAATAAAAGTACACATTTTATAAAGTAACTCGGTAACTACTATATAGCCCTTTTTCCATTGCATTATAACCATTGAACTTTAGAGCCTCGACTACGTTGTAGTGTACCTATATTGTTAACGGGCTTTAAACAAAACAACTGCATTTAAAATTTTAATGGTACATGCAAGCGAAGGTAATATAGAAGTGATATATGTAAACAAAACTTTTTGTGAACAAAAAAAAGTTTCTTTCTACTAAAAATCAGATAAATATGATTTGGGATGAAATGCAACAATAATACACAGAGGTAGATAGGAAAATACCTAATTAACTAAACAAAAAGACACAATACAATGCGTATAATATTCTCACGACTGTACGTTATGAACGCAGTTGTACTGTTTTGTAAGTTTGAATAACGGAAGAGAAAAAGCAAACGCACTAAATTATTTCATAAATGTAGGTGTAAACCGGGACTCGGGTGTTGTAAAAAATTGCAATATCGCATAAATATTTCTCAAAAATTCTACCTAAAGTAAAACGTTCCTTTTGTTCTTTCGTTTTTAACGCGTATCTTATTTTTATTTCTTAAATCCTTACCGCGTTCAAACGCCTGAATGTATTTCATCTTATTTATAATTCTAATATAAATAAAATTATTCTACTACTATTGGAAAGAAAAGTTCTCGTAATTTGATAACAATTAATACACACTGTAAGCGCGGAATTCACTCGTTAATTTGTGCGTACTCGCAGTACCTACATGGTGTGTAATAAAGTTTAAGTAACAAGGTCTAGTAATGAACGTCATTATTGTGTTGGTAACAATTAATGTCATTACTATCGAATAACAAATTCAAAACAATTTGCCGTTTAAAAAAATTCAATTTTACTCTTTGTACCTAAACTGCTCATTCGAAGAGCATAATATGCCGAGTTAATTGAATTTACGAATGCGTACGTCGCATACGGTGGTGAATAATACGATTATACTTATTTCGTTCAAAATTATGTTCCTTGAACATGTTTATTGAGTCATCACTGTCAATTTCATAAACAATTGTTTTGTTTATTTTTTCATGCGTAAATCCAACAGAAAGCGTACGTTAAACGCCGTAAAAAAATATTTGTATCGCACATAATGATAATAGCACTCATTAGTCATGATATAGAAAGTAGAATATATAGAAGTTTGATATACTACACTATTATTTCTCCATCACGGTTTTCAACTCTTTGGGAGACCTATTATAGTGAGAATTAAATTATTATGACGTTTAAATGTCGACTACTTTATTATTCCATATTATACAGACCATCGTTGATACACGCTAAAGGTATTTTTATTTATAGGTAGGATCACGAACAAAACATTCTATTGACCTCCTTCTACCGTTATTTTATTATTTTATTATAAGGCGCCTGTATACAGTAATAGCCACGTCCTGTTTCGATGTCGAGACCGGGAACACTACAAAAGAGAATAATATAGTAGCTGTAATACGAATACGTCACTAGCCTCATTTTATTTATTTTACTTTTGATTTTTATTTCATTTTCTCTTCTACTCTTTTTTTTTTCTCTTTTTGCGGGAACGTGCGATTTTTATTATACATATACATACGTACACAGTATACGTATTATATGTATATATATATATATATTACGTTAGGATGCAGTCAGGTATTATGTATATATTGTATAGTAATAATGACAAGTGCGAATCTCCACCGCGTGTTTCCGTCGTTGCACAACGATAATCGTAATAGTAAAGAAATAATAATAAAAAAAAAAAAAAAAAAAAAAAAGAAAAAATAGTTTAAAAGAAAAATAATAATAATAAAAAGTTTTTATTATTATTATTTTTTTACGTGTAAAATATATAAGGTACCCGTGCACAACACGTAGAATACACATAGAACCTACCTATAGCCAGCGGAGTATGGCCTATATGGCCGGTAGTAAATGTACGTATAAATCAAAAGGCAGAAAAACCATTTATTAGTTTACGACGTATTCACGACAAAGCCTCCAGACAATACTATTACCAAATAGTGTCATATTTAGCTCTTAAGCTACCCCCAGACAGTGCAGATACGTCGGACCTAGACGAAATTCACCGAGTTTCAGTGTAGATTTACGTATTAGAATTGATCAGTAGGTATATATTTTATTCTAATTTTTCTTAAACGTAATCGCTATTCTATAGACATTTTATACTGTAACGACGACTGGACTTAAAAATTATAGTTATAATAATTCCATAAATAATATCAATCAACCGCAGCAAACCATAGATATTTTGTTAAGCCATCAGGTTTAAGAAGTCCTTTTTTTCGAGTACAGTGTATTAAAATTAAAAATATTGGTGACGAATCTTTAAATTATTTATACGTGTATGTGTGTATGTAAACACTGTACATTATGAAAGTATATTATATTACTGTGGTATGATTTAAAAAAAAATCCTATATTTTCAATAATATACCGTTATATTACAATAATATAACGATAATAATAACCACTATTATTGGCTCTATAAGGAGATTGTAGAAATATATAACATTACAAATATAGAAGGTGCAGTAGTATAAACGTTTTACATTTAATTTAAAAGCAACGACAATTCGTTGAACACAAAAACAGTAATTCTAACCGAGCTCATTGGACCTACTATATTTTTACATTACTATATTTTCATTGGAAAATTCAAGATTTTTAAAGTTCTGATAATTGTCAAAACTGTTTTAATTTCTTATCATGATGGTATTTTAGGAATTTTGAGAATTCGTGAAAAACTAGTTTAATAAATTGTTGAAGAAGATTTGGTCAAAAAAACATAGTACAATTAATTACAAAATACGAAACACGCATAATTTATATTTTATATAATATAAACGTCTATAAACAAAATTTGTATGAAATTTGAATTCAAAATGTTTAAACCGTAAAAAAAGAAAATATCTTGTGAAATTTCAAATCGTGGTTTTAAAAAAAATATTATAGATTTAATGGGAAATATACCTCGGAAATTAATTTAAAAAATTAATCAAAAAATGGTTAGAATCGACGGAAACTAAAAATTCCATAGTTGTTTTTACATAATATTTAAATGAAAATTTCAAGTAACTTTACTTTTTCAATTTCAACAAAAAAGCGAAATTCCAGAAAACGCTGAGTAAAGTGGCGACAAATTACTGGCCACACTTGTGTAGTGTAATAGAAATAGTGTCAAAATAACACATAACGGAAATTTGAAATTTCTCGACGTTTACAGTTTGACCGACGACGTCAACTGTTGCGTTGCATGAATAAAATATTGCAAAGTGCAACACCGAGCTATTAAATTATTAAAACACTATAACGACTATTATTACTGACGTTATCAACTCACTTTAGTGGCGACTGATTCGCTACTACCTACGATCCGCGGGTTCGCGTGATCTCTGACGGCGGCGAGGCTTCTGCGGCAATCGTATTATTTTTTCGAAGTCAACGAAACAATAATGACCGTGTCAGTAGTACAGTAGTCAACGGGATTTCGGTTAAATTCCTGTTTGGGTTCATGCGCGTGGTTTTTTTCACTCCTTCAACGCGCGCGCAAACGACGATATTCTTTTTTTTTGTTTTTTATGACCGAGTTCTGTTTCACTTTTCGAACATTTAGATCGACATTTTTTTCGATCACAAACGCGAGAAAACGCACGGTCGAAGCAGAACGGTAATGATTCCAAGGGGTTCGACGATGCATAATTAAATGTGGCGTGCCTAACGGCCGCGCACGGTGTGCAGTGACGTTCGCGCGAGACAGCCGCGGCGAAAGCTCAACACCGAATACCAGACTCTGCGGACCGCCCGCGCCTGTTGAAGGGACCGACCGAACCCGATGCTGCCGCCCCTAACGACGACGGTACACCTCCACAGCTCGTCGCCTGCAAAAGAAACCGTCATAGCGGGTCGGCTTTGTCGGTTTCTGCGAGAAGTCCTCCGGGTCGTGGCAGAAAATTGCCGCAGAAAATCAACCATCCGAAAATATTCTGTAGTCTAGTCCCCAGTGACGCAAACTCACGGGGACGGCGACGGGCCACTGCGATCCCTTGAAAAATTCAACCCGCGATCATTTTTTCGAATGTGTAACCGAAAATCGGCTATAAAGTATGTGGTCGGGCTTAAGAATTAAATTATCTTTCGCGCCGCTGAGTGTGCCCATAGCCTTAAAATTGGCTTGCATAATACGCTGTACAGACGATAATCACAGTTTGGCCGTAAAGAAAACAATACGTGTAAGAATCATTTCGATTCGAATAAAATGAATTTATATAACAGTTAATAGTTGATTATTCGTTCGGGAATTCTAACACGGTACTGAGTTGATTTTATAAATATGGCGTATTACGCGTTCTTTTTAAATTGTATACTCAGTAAAATCACACGGAACATAATATAATAACTTATTTTCTAATACAAAATATTATTATGGTTATTTAAGTTCAAACAAGTATTAGGAAGGTGCATACCGCGGGTACAACAGTAATGTTAGAAATGTTTTGTCCGTTCTATATTTTACAAAGGCAGCTTTAGAGAATATAAGGTACATCTTTTTTGCACAAAAACATTCAATTTTATGTACATTACGGAATTAGTTCCGAGTAAAAGTCCTATATACAAAACGAATGTTCACTTACTGATTAATTTAATACACAAAGTATCGAACCAAACAAGTATGCTACGAAATGAAATCATTGTGAAAAACATTTTTACGGTAGCGTTTTGGATGATTTGGTTTAAAAAACGTGAGTACCTGTACAACATTATGTAGATAATAGTTTCTTCGTTGTGTATAATAACGACGACAAGGAAAACGGAAATAACGGAAAATGGTAGATAATCGTTATAATATGGAACATTTAAATATACACGACGCGAGTAAATGTTTGAGTAATTTGGCGAGTATAAATATACATACATTTAGTGTTTACTAAAAAATAAAAAAAACCTAAAACAGGTGGTGGATGTGCGTACACAGCCGCACAAAACGACGTCCGTTTTTAATCTGTTATACGATGAACGATTGCAGTAATAATAACGGGAATCCGAGTCCGATGTAATCGAAAAACGATCGCCCCAACACACGCGCAATGGCGCGAAAGTACGTGTACCTTTATATATATTATAATATATAATGGTTATTTGGAGACGTATTTTTATAGGACGATTATGATGACAGTGACCGGCGATCTGCAGAGAACGTAGGTATAATTTTTTTGTTCAAAAACATTTGAAAAATGGCCAAAGAATCATACAAAGACCTTAATAACGATATTAATACACGCGGTGTGGCGCACTATAGGTGGTGACCCAAGCTCTCCAAAATTGACATTTTCTCCAGAACCGTACGAATGGGACCCTCGACCGTGCCAACACTAATCGCTTAAACAACCAGAGTTTAGTAATATACATACTACAAAATCGAAATCCATTAAAATTTTCATTACTCAACATTTAACGCTTTGAGAACATGTCGACACGCGGCGAATCGGCAAATACATATTAATATATGCGTTATTATGTACCTGCGTGTGGCGTGTCTTACGGCGGTACGCGATTTGGCTATCCGACAAAATTATCCGCCACCGTCAATAGATGCAGTACAGACCAAACCACGGTGATATTACTACTGCGAAACAAACTATTGTTTTGTATATATATATATAATATACATATATTTCATGTATGTAAATGTACTTCACCGATATTACAATAAATATCGTTTCACTCTTTCAAATGCGCATCATTTTGTTGAATAATAGTTTGTAAATGACCGTTACTTATATAGATTACTTCGTGTAAAGCATACACAGTATTTTACCAATGTATAATATTGTGTTGTGTGATATACACTACGCGTTTTGGTCGTACATCGCATACTTGCAGCATACATTATAATACATGTTAAACGAACGCAACAAAACATTTTACTTGATTAAACCGTTGGATTTAACGTTCTCAGATTCGTTTGTCGACTTTATACGAAAACATATAATACTACGAATGATAAAAAATTAATAAAAATTAGTAATCAATAAAGAAATTGAATAGCAGTGAGATGATGATAATGTTGTGAAAATAAATTAACAATCGATAATTTTCGTTAGAACATGGTAAGATGTTTGTGAAACTTGCATTGAAAATTTCACTCATAATATGATAAAATCAACTTGAATTATTAAACACAACCAATAAAATGTTGTACGATTTTTTAGTTTTAAAAATAATCAAAACTGTTTGAAATTTGTATGGCGCCTAAGCCTTGTGATCCGTATGTACATTTCGCTGCCCCCCCCCCCCTTTTTGAATTTTGGGTCATTGAAAATGAAAATAATGTGTTTGAAATTGTTTTTCTCCAGTTTTAACAACTTTCTTTCTAGAGGGGGGGCCCGTCGTAGAAACGTTTCCCCCAAACTGTAGAAATGCCAAAAATGAAAAGCTTTTTTTGTAAACACGTAGGACCCGATTCGTTTGACCATTTTAGAAATTTGTTTGACACTCTTACACCAGCTGCATCAGATTTCCTTCTGGTAACTGTAGAAACGTTCCCCAGTCCCTTAAACTGTGGAAATATCAAAATTAAATACCTACTTTTTTTGTAAAAATAATAAAAAAGTTTTCACTTTTGGCATTTCCACAGTTCGGAGGGAAACGTTTCAACGGCCCCCCTTGAAGAAAAGTTGTTAAAAACTGGAACACCCCTTGTGTCAAACAAATTATTTTCATTTTCAATGACCCAAAATTCAAAAAAGGGGGCGAGCGAAATGTACGTTGATCCGTTTTAATAATGTGTGCAATTGTCAATACATTTGACCATTTTTGTTAAGGTTTTATTGCCAAAGTCATATAGTGACAAAAAAAAAAAAAAAAACAAAAATGTAACTATATGTATAAACTTCTATAAACCGTAATATTGTTTTTTTTGTTTTTAACCACAAATAGAAAAATATAGTGTTTAGATTTGATTGAATTTGTGAACACTTTACACTGCATGTCACAGATTTTACGAGAAAACAACTATTGTGAAAAATAACAGTTTTCAAAAATCCAAAGTTCTGTAAATCGCTGTAAGATCGTCGATTCCAATTTTGTTAGTACCGCCTATGTCGATTTGATCCCCATCTCAACGGTGTGTGTGAAAAAAAAACTCAATCTATACGGTTATAATTTATTTTAATGTAAGAACAAAACTTTAGCTCTCCGCAAAAAAAAAAAAATCAAGACACAAGTACCATGTTCATCAGATGTATGAGATAACCCCCCGAAACGTCCGGCAATGTTAATAATAAAACAATATTGACTTTATGAAGTTTTGTACAGCCACAGAGCTGCACGTCAATAGTGTTTGAAATTATTATACAATTGTACTACCACGTTAGTATTTTGTGTTCGTTGACGAGTATTAAAAATTATTATTAAACTGATAAACTTTTAAGTCTATAACGTATTCGATATATTATAATAATAATGCTTTCACCAGCGGATATTACGATATTAACGATTTCGGTTGTCGGTTGTAATGCGTGTACGATGACTCGAACTAGACGAAAAGCTGGGGGGTAGGTAATTAAAAAACAATTAGCGTCGGTATACCGGGGATGATCGCACTATAAATTGTCAACCGAGGAGACGCGCGGTTATCGTCCGCATCACGAGTCGTTTGTGAATTATGCGGTGTTGATTGTCTGTTTTGTTAATATCAACAATACTGTACACGCCGTGCTCTGTATAGAGAGTGTGTGTGCATCCAGAATCTAGTGGACCGGAATTAAAGTGGCCGTCCTCGAACAATCGGTGGCTTTTATTATTTAAAACAATACTATTATCCTATTGTTTCGTTAACTTATATTTTCATTATAAAACTGTAAGTCAGCTGCATTATGTATTGTACGATATTACGGAATATACGCGTGTATAACGTTATTATGATAACGACGAGACGAGAGACAAGTGTTACGTGGGCTTCGCGCCAGCCGAAATTATTCAGCGATGTGCGCGGGAATTTCTCGGAGGAGGGAAATTAATAAAAATTATGGTGCGAAATTTTGACGGTTTTTAGGAAACTTATTGTGATATAGTATGGAGTAGACGCGCGTATCAACGCAGCAGAATAATAACGAAAATTATGGCTGTTATTATTAATATACTGTCCATTATGTTATTTTGACAAAACACTGAACGGTCTAACGTTTTCCCGTACAGATTTTAAAACGAAACGCGTAGGTATTCCTTTATTTTATTATACATGGCCAAAAAAAAAAAAAAACAAGACTTTTTGTCCTAAATTTTTGTAATCGTTTATGCCGTTAAGTTCAATACAATAACACCACTACAGCAAGGCGGCAATGACTTCATAATTTTGTACCGCAAAAATTATTGTGTACTATAAACTTGCTTTCGTTAAACCAAATAATAATACATTTATACTGTCGCGGTGTATCAGAGAAATAATCGTACCGGAAAAATCGGTTGAATGGTTTAGCCGTGCATTATTACTCTATGGATATTAAGATTAAGTTGCGAACAGACGACATGCCCATTATAAATTCGTTTCGGATGAGCTATGGATTAAAACGCGATAAGCAGAGTGTACCTGTATAATTTATTCGCTATAAGTCAGTGATTTTAATCGAAAAACCGTGTCGATAAAATCAGTAAACAAATTACGCGTTGTGCGATCTCTTTTCGACTTGCGGCAAAACAAAAATCGATAAAAAAACAACATTTCTGCGGCAGTCATATCATATTACACGTATATTATGTGTAGATCTGAGCGCAAATCTTTATAAAAAAAAAACACAGGTTATAACCGTAACTATACTACTAAGTACTACTCAAAACTTTTCATGGACGATAAGAGGCAGTCAAGGGCTTAGTTGTATACTATTTGAAATGAAAAAGTGATTTAAATTCGTGAATACTGTTTACGACCGTACACGGATTGTTGAGACGAAAATTATTACATTCAACTGTACACTGTATGTTACATAGGTGGGTACCGGACCAGTGAAATACCGACCGTGTCCAAAACCCCAACAGCCCCCAGAATTTTGTTCGCACTGTTGATGATAGTTCAGTAGTATTGTATGTACTCGTATCCATAGGCGAAACAACGGACCCAGGTCGTAAAAAAAAAAAATTATCGTTCACAAATATTCAATGGACGTATTCTATATAAAAAAAAAAACAAACGTTAAACCATACAAAACAATTGGCGTTTTACTTCTTTTTGGATAAACAACGAGTTTGCAATAGTGGTATAATACGCGAGTATTAATTTGGATTTCGGTCGAACGCGCAAGTGGGTAGAGTAAATTCGAGCCAATATACACGTATGTACACGGTTACAATCTAAACTGTATTGAGCTTTAATCGTTCAAAAAAAGGGCAGACCATCTCATCGACAAGACCGAGATTTTTTTTTTTCGTTCGCCCCAACAGGGCGAAGGGGTCTGCCCGTCTGAGCCCGTCCGAATACGTGTGATGACGACCCACGCGTTCGAACGCGACGTTCGCGTAGCCAGAGACCGCGACTGGATCCGCGCGCGTATGGTGGTGGGATTGCTCGACAACGACTTTACGCGCACGCACAAACGGAACGTTAAATGTATCAGAAAATTGGAAAATACCGAAACGCTCGGGACGAATGAACAATACGTATTATGTGCGCGGCGTATACGCGGCATCGCAGTGTACCTACATATATATTTATATACTATACGCGCGCGCGTATGGATTTTCGGAAAATAAAAAAAGAAAAAAACTTTTAGCAATGAAACGTCGGGAACTTATATAAAGCGTCAAGCGACACTCAAATGGAGCGACGCAAACGTAACGTCGCGCGCGCGCTGCTTCGGCAGTGTTTTTTATTTATTTTTTTCCGTGTCGGTGTCGGTGGTGGTGGCGGTGGTATTTACTTATTTTATTCGTTCCCCGGTACTACTATACTAACCGGCCCCGACGACGCGTAATCGACGTCAGCGCGCGCGACAGAACGGTGACGTTTATTATTTTGCATTTCAAAGCGAAACGCGAAAGTTATGCATCCGTCTACTACCGATCTGACAATCGTCGAGAGGTCCGGTGTTGTACAATAATACGCGCGAGGATGAACCGCGTTTTTTCCCCCCGAAAATCGAAGATTTCCCTCGGCAAAAATGCGTTTAACACGTACTTTTTTTTTTTATATTATTTAAACGCGGTGGTGTCGCAGCGCGCTGTGATTGTTAGCGGACGAGCGCCGCGTTCAAAATAGAACGGACGTCACTGCCACGGTGCGTTATTATATAAATATTGTGTACACGGACGCGGCGGCGCAGCGCACTTTCTCCGTCCGAAACCATTCGCGTCACAACACGAAACGTATAAAAAAACAAATAAATAAAAACGCTCGCTATTACGACGTAAAAAAACAAAACGAAAGTTTAGTTATAATATACGACGATGTCGATAGAGGGGACGTTATGCGATTCATCATCCCTCGGAAGCGATGCGGTGCAGCGTCGCGCCGACGCCGTCCGCAGAAACGGCCTGCCACGGCGACGCCGAAAACTTTTATCGCAGTCCCCCATCTACCCCGACAAACACAATTATTTTATAGTCGAACAACATTTTAACATATTGCGTCCATGTACGGACGAGTGTAACGAATCGTGTATGATAATATTTTACGGGCGATTGGCAAAATATTTGTATTATCGCGAGTTTACGGTGCTCCTATACGAAGATGACGGATGTGCAAAAATTTAGTGAAATCGTTATTATCGATTGTGCGACGTGTTCGATACGCGCGATTCTTTGCGCGCACAATGACGATATTGTTCAAAATGATTACAATAATTACATAATAACGGTGACATTTAATTTATATCCGAATACTTGTGATCGCGTAAAAAGCTCGTCGTTTCCAAATTAACCGTACAACCGCTAGCTACCCTTATTAATTACGACAATACGCAATTACCAATAAATACTTATATTCCGCGCCAGTGACGTGTACACACTTTACCGACAGGCCACTGCGCGTTATTAATCGATTGTAATCATTTTTTAAACATAAAAAATCTTTTTATGTCCCTGCCACGCGAATTGACAATAATGAATGTTTTAACGTCCCGCGTAAAACGCGTTATTGAACAGCCGTACGTAGTAGCTGGTAGTGTACGTATAATTATAATGATTGATTCGTCTCTGCATACGGTGTGCCTGCCTGTGTGCCTATTAATATTTTGCTCGATATTACAATGCGTTAACCGATAATTATGGTTACGTTTTAAACAGCCAAAACGACTGTAAATATACGTAACAAAAAACTTGTATCGTCCATCGCAACCGATTTGAACGCGTGTAACATTCGTAGAAAGCGGGGAGAAAACATTTTCTTTTTTTTTGTTACAAACACAACGTATGTAAACCTATCCAAATATTAATTTAATCGGGGGGTGTTTTGAAATACGTTAAAGACATGGAAATATTGAAACGGTGAATAGTCTGCTACGATAGGTATAATTCTCACGTATAATAATTTATTAGTTGAATTCGGGTAAATAGTTAATATAAAATATGTTAATATTATGGATATTGGACTATACCTTACAGATAAACGTCTGAATTAAAAATTTTATTTTTCTTACGAAATTGTTAATTATGTAAAAGCAAGTATTATATTTTTGTAGATACGGATAAAAATTGAAAATATCTATTCGTTTCGGATATTATTATAAAAAAAAAAATTTTAAGCTAATTTCTAGAATATAATATACAGTAAATACATTTACTGACTTTTGGTTTCATACAATAATATTTTGTCCCTCGAAACTAGTGTTAATTTGAATGGCTTAAACTCAAATAAAACCACATTTATTATAACCTAGTTAATACTCAGTTTTATGTTTTTACTGCATAACATGTACTAAAACACCCAACTCGATATTATGTAAATTGTTGTCAACCGTATTTTTTAAAAATCTTTATTTATTCATCGCACCTACTTGAAGCTACTGCATTTCGTGAACCAAAGAACATTTTTTAATTCATATAATATAAAATTTCTCGTGCAACATTTTGTACCCTGTTTGTATAAATACGATTATACTTTCATCGCAAAATAGTTGGTAATTATAACAGTATTATTATGTTTGATCAAAGGGTTGACATTTTACATTACTACCGTCTATCTAGGATTGTCAGATTTCTAAAATCTAGGGACAATTTTTCTCTTAACCTTCATTCGTGTTTTTTTCGTGTCCAAGAGCATTAAGGACATTTCAAGATAAAATGTAACAAACAAACATAAAGTGTTAGGTACACCGTACGTTAAACACGTTTTTAAAATATCACGAGACCATTTTATTGGGAGCCAGAGATTACTTTTAAAATAATTAATATTCGTCTAATTAGACGCCACGGGGGGTGCTACTGATCTACAGTGTGATAGAAAAAAATGACGAGAAAAATTTCGGCGAAACTGGGATTTTCGGCGGCGATAAGAGTCTCCTCGCAGGAAATCCGACGCGTGCGGTAAAAATGAGTTAGGACGCGTCTTTGACCGGGGAGGCGGTTTGAGACGGGAACCGATACGCAGACAAAAATGAGAGACGAGGAATTTGTGTTTAATTAATTTGTTGTTTACGTTTTAGCGCAGAGCGTAAACTGGAGCGCGTTTGATTACGTGCGAGCGTTTTCCTAAGCGCGATTAGCATAAAAACGTTAAAAAATTTCGCATTTGCGAAACGAGACACGATTACTGCAATTACGATGATAATAATAAAAGTAATTAGGGCGTGTCTAAACCCCCTGTCCTCCCGCTGAAGTTTTAACAAGTTCAGGAAAAAGTCTCTAAATTAAACATTTCAACATTTTAAAATTTCAGCTCCTCCAAGTGCTACCAAAAAAAAAATTAAAATTCTAGTTAACCAACAAATAATAATAGTAATTAAGTAGATAATTAATTATTGTATCTATCACTATATCCAGATACTAATCGACTTCATTTTAATAATTTATGACATACAAATGAAATTAATCTATCGGATAGTGAAATAAGGAACAGTAGGTAAGTGATAATGTAGGAATAAAGTTTAGATTATTTCACATTTCGAACATTTCGTGTGGCCCATGGAAAATTTTCCAATAATTTGCAATGCCTACCTAATTATTGTTAATTTAAAGTGACTCTAAGACGGTATTTCACTGGCTCTCAGGTCCCGTAAACCGCATGCAGATTGTGTAAACCGTGTCATACTATCAAGCACGGTTGTAAACTTATAGAGCATTGGTCGAGTATTTTCAGTAACCGTGGGTGGTAGCAGGCACCTCTTTTCCATTGGGCACTTTGGCCACGTGCCCAGGGCCCCGCGATCGATGGGGCCCCCTTGCTCCTGCCAGACCACCAACCGATAATCGATATTTATTACCGTTGCAACTAATTTGTTAACTTCACTCGATGATTTTATTGATAACCTCAGGGATAGATTTGATGGCTTCGAATCGTCCGCCAAAGGAAAAAATCCGGGATCTGACTACGAGGACCTACCTCAAAGAACGAGAATTAGAAGTTCTAAAAATAACAATAATTTACAGTTAAATTGATCTAGACATTTTCTTTTTTACGACCTCACCCGTTTTAATAAAATAGTGTTCTTCCCAAGTCGTAGGGGCCCCATTATAACACTGCCCAGGGCCTCAAAAAGGTTAAAGACGGCCCTGGGTGGTAGTCACATACAACAACGTGCCGTGGTATCGACAGACTTACCAGATACTCCTATATGTATTATAAATTTATACAAAAACGTACGGATGATGGGCACAAATTTAAAATTAATTTCGCAACAATACATTTTTACATCATTTTTTTTATAAGTTGTATACTAATGTTGTCGTCTACTTGTTTGCAGTTTTTCAGAAAAATAGAGTAACGAAATACGAAATATATATATATATATATTGTGTTGTTTCAGACTTCCAAACAGTTTATATCAATAACGTACCATAAATTATATATGTATATATTTTTGTTAATTTCATCGAATCCATAAATTTTAGACGCCATTAAAATGTTGATGCATGCACAAATTCACACCCCCGCCCTGGGCGGGGGGTTTCATGGCTGATTATATTCGGCACCCAGCATACAGTCACGGTGATGGCACATTTTGAGACGAATTTTGCGCAATGTACAAAAATTGTCAGACCCTAACCGATTGAATAAATTATTCGTAGGACGAGAAGCCAAAAAAAAAAAAGAAAAAATAAAAGAGGAGAAAAAGGGAGCGTTTTATACAGACCGACCGACCACCAGTATCTGCCGTAGTTGAGGTTCGCGTTTATTTATATTTTTTATTCTAATCGAAGTAAGTATTATAGTTAATTGAATAGCAATTTATTCAAAATTGACTATACCAAAATTGTTTTTCAATACCGCGGCAGCAAAAATTTTAATTTCAACTTTCGATAGAGTATAAACTCAAAGTAGGTATAGGTATTATAAAACAAAAATTTAACTATTCATTTTTATTACAATAATTTTTAATATTACTATGTATGTTTCAAAAGCATAAAATATATATTAGTGAAGAAGAGAACGCACAAAACGTTGTAGGATTTTACTATTGCCATGACACTGTATATTATTTATATAAATACAGTACATACGTATATGTTGTATTAAATACCTAATAATTATCTATACCTGTCAATTCACGTTTTTAGTCAACAAATATACCTAATTCTTAACGCGAAGAGTACACCTACATATTATACAGAGAATGAATAGTTTTCAAATATTGTTTGACGACATAAGTCCATTGAAATTAAAAATAAAACTAAAAATAAATCTTTAGTAATATCGTTTTCGTGTAATAGATACCACACGTACGGTACGTACACCAATAGCTATTTTTCAGGTAAGAAACGGTCAATAGCGGAAAATGTAGTATGAAGCATGAACGGTGTAATATACAAACTACACGTTTTAGTAATAGGTACCTATAATACTCATATAATACACATTACACGTATATATTTTATGATGTACGACTTTAATATCAATTCTCAATGGTTATGTGCGATGAAAAACACGTGCGTGTGACATGTGAAAAAAAAATATAATATAGTAGGTCTTACCTATAGATTCATAGTTTGTTCCAAAGACAAAATATCAAATCGAACCGATGTTAAATATTTTACTGTTTACTTATAATTAAACTAAACACTAACAAAAAAATTTGTTTGATTTCTTTGGATTAGGTACTACTAATGAAAGGCCGTGTGTGCACTGAACAAAACTGCAGCTGAGTACGCATTTAAACACGCACTTTATGATTATTTATACAAATATTGTACATGCTAATATACTAATTATTAGGTTGGATAAAACATAATGTTGAAAAAGTTTAACATTTTTTTTTTTTCCCCACCGGATTTCAAAATCCTGCGTATGCCACTGACATGTCGCGATGAATAATAGTTATTATTTTATTTTGTACCGATGCTAATCAAAACGCAAGCAGGAATTGTGCGTAAAACCGATTTTTCGATTCGAACCCCAACTTGCAATTCTATTTTGATTCTCAAATTTGTGATTACGACTTTGAGATGGATTAACTACAGCATCTCGAACAAAACTGGCAAAAACCCTTTCTAAAATTAAACACGAATCATGAAAATATTAGTCAGTTAATTTAGATAATTAAACCATACAGGCGGGTACAAAATATATATTTTCCCTACATCAAAAATGTCAATTAAGTACCTATGTATAGGTACTTAATTGACTATTATCGCTTTGACTCACAAGAATTTGTTATTTTATTTTTATAATATTTACATAAACGTTAAATAATTAGTGTTAACGTTTAATTGTACGCAACAAATTTGTTTTCAACTACCTATTTATTATAAAGATACCACTAAAATTTGGATGAAACATTATAGGCTAAAACAGCACATTTTATTTTAAAACTGCGCAATTCGTGTTGTGCGAGGCCTGTTAATTTATCTCGCCGTGCATCTTACGTCCCGTAACCGATGAAGGTTTTTCATAGTACAGATGAACGGCTTTAACGGTTCTGGCTTATCGTCACTGTGAATCGCCAGAAACCACCCCTGCGATATTACTGCCGAATTATAGCTGGCTCCGACGTTTGCCAAACTCAAATTACTGTTTAGGACATAAATATTTCAATAGGATTTTATCGGGAATCGGTTGAAAAAAAAAAGTGTATTCGACTGTTACAAACGAACGAGTTCCCAACTTTGTTTCGATAATAATTTCGAGTTTTATGACGCATATTCTAATTTCAATATTCTATACACGAGAACGTGTTCTGCAGAATTGCATTTTGGGATCATTGCCTTACATTTTTGCGTATTTTCAAACTTTGTCGATAAAAATTAAAACGAACGACCGTTGATATTTTTGTGTGTACAATTATTATTTTTTTGTTTTTGCAACGTTTCTGAGAGGTCCATTAATTCAACTGCCCTTTTCGATACGGCTTACATATTTGTGCACATACTATTTAAACATCAGTAAATCGAAGAGGTTTTGAATCACCTAATATAACGTTCTTACATGTTTTCCGTCAGTTGACGTGAAACTTTTTTTTACTTTTGTATATACTCTTATAAACCCTGAATAAATCAAATCCATTTGTGCATTGAAAAAATTAGTAAAAGATACTTTTGTGTGGTATAGGTTTTTATTGTAAAAACCTAAAGGCATTCATTTTTTATTTTTCAAGTAGTCAATGTTTGAACTTTTAATAGATCATATTATTATTGAACTGTACAAAACTATCAATTTTCATTGTAAATAAATTATCTAATAATATAAAAACTAAAACCCGACAAAAAATAAAGCAAAAAAAAAAAGTTTCTATTTTTAACAAAAATACAATTAATAGACGTAATCGGACGGTCATTTCATTCAACCAAATTAAACGTCCTACTCTAATTAAATTAATTTCTAAGTCATCTTAATAATATGTAAATGTTTGTTGTGTATAATGTACAACGATTATGTTTATAATCGATGTATATAATATTATGACGTCCGACAACGCCTATACCAAATGTAGGTACTTTTGTTAAAAATAGAAACTTTTTATTTTTTCCTTCTTCTTTTGTAGTGTGATTTTAGTTTTTATGTTAAACTTGTAATATTTTATTTCACACATTTTTAATATTGTAATCGGACTTCTACGAAGGAACATGAAAAGGCCCCTTAAATGATAAAATATGATTAACTTCTGTAGCTGTAACGCGTTTATTTGGTCTAGACGATTAGAAAACACTAATTAACACGGTCAAAAAAGAATTTTCAGACACATCATTTGTTGAAATCGGTCCATTAGTTTGGCCTCTACGGGGAAACGTACGTATATAGGTATTATTAAATACACAACGCTCCTCCGTAGTCGGGTAAAAAGTAAAAACAATCTCAATCGTTCAAAATATTTGAACTGTTGTACACAATCGTTTTGTACCTGTACAGAACGAGAAACTGAAGTATATTGAATATACTGTTGACTATACGGCGCTGTTTAATTGAATATTCGTGCTTTATCATCGGTATTTAAAGTCTGTAAGACTCGACATTTTGTTCAATTTCCAGTAGATATTTTACTCGGCAAACGCCGATTCATTCATGACGTGCGGCGTCCGTTCGTACTTCGTTACCGCGTTCTCCATAAAATGGTGAATGCCTAACGGGGAGACGGATATTATAAAGGTACAAGCATAAAGACGGCGCAAAGATTGAGAATATGTACCCTAATCTAGAACTCGTTCGTCGTTCGGGGTGGTAAAGTGTTGTAGTATTTTACTAACGAATTATCTCCGCTGTTGACTAATCGACCCCGCAGATACGCGACGCGTAAAAGGCTCGTAATACGCTGACTCGGCAAAAAAATAAAAAAAGAAACTCCTTCGACGAAACGACGAAAACGGTTTCAATGAAAAATCCAGGCTCGAAGGGTTACGTATACATGTATACAATTATAATGAATTTTCAGGTTCAAAAGCCTACCAGTGACGATGATTTCCACCTCCTACTCAGGACACCGCAGTTGACGGTTTATTATAATTATTATTACTATTCAGAGTGTGATATACGTATTATATTATTATTACGATGAGGGAACTATTACGACGCTTCATTTGCGCGTTCATGCGCATAAGCAGGTAGGTAATGTGCAGGGTTGATGTTGGTGGATGGGGCGATTAACGACCGCGATAAAATTGTAAATTATTGACACGTGCCAACACAAAACGCCAACGGTGCAGTTTAATATTTTTCGGAGGGTAAAAGACGAAATAAAACGATTGCGACAAACTTTTTTTTCACTTTGAAATTCACTTTTCGCACATATTAGTAAAGTATTTTTGGGATTTTCTTTACGAAAACTTGTTTTTTACGGGTCTTACAAGAAAAATTAACAATAAGTGCGTAACTAACGTGTAATTTCATTAAAGGGAAATTCCACGAGGTTGGAGAAAAAATGTTTGTACATATTATCATTGCCACAAGACATATTATTCCAAATCACGCATCTGAGTTACGATCGTGGTGGATTTAATATTATCATTTAAATTGTTTGACAACTGATACGTCAGTTTTCAACACTTCAAATTTCAATAATATATTCTAGCTGCTAGAAAATTAGAACCTAGCAAGTAGGTAGGTACCTAATATACTTGCTTTTTTTTTTTTTTTTAAGACGAGTAACGAGATAACATAATATAACAATAACATTTTGTAGAAGTGATATAATTTTTTATTTTCCTTCTGCAAATAAAATGAAAAAAACTACAACAATAATATCCTGGTTATTCTCCGAAACTAAATGTTTTCACCATTAATGTCCCTTAAAATGACCATTTGGAGACTTACTGAAAATAATTTCAGTAAAACACGTTGAAGCCTTTTCAGAACCTTACGAAACATCAACACAGTTCCGTATACGTACGTCACGTAGGTCACAATACTTATATAATAATACAACATATATAGATCCAGCAATTTTATATCAGTAGCGGCCAAGGTTTTCTCACGTACGTACATTGCGTTTCGTTGTACTATATAGAAAGTCGAGAAGTTCGAAGACCAAAAAAATCCCTCAAAACACCCACGTAATGTTTGTGATTACGAAAAAATATGTTTAAATGAACTAACACGTATAAGTAAAATAACAATATTATAAAAATATAAGAGAACGAAATATACAAACAGTTTTCAAGGGTTATAGTATAATGCGTATGTAAATTTAATGAAATTTTAAGAATAGATGGTAATACTTTCAACCTATTTACATACTTACGTATCTATCTTATCGTTCTATATGACCTATGAGTATAGTATTTATCAGTGCAGAGCAATCTAGTTTTTGATTTCCTATTGTTCTCACCTCGACATTTTTATATTTATAAATAAAAAACATAAAAAACATATACAAACTTTAAAAATTATTATTTTAGATTTGGAGAAAAACGTAAGGAACCCATTGATTTTACAATGATATGTTTTATTTTCTTGTCGGCTTAACCAATAGAAAAATTTCTCCGATCTTAACGTATGGTATTTACTTTAAAAAACAGGTGATTTTACTTTATTCAAAACTTTTTTTTTTAAATTCTGATTGTCTTCAAGAGTTTATATTCAAAAACTAAAAAGTCAAAATTTCCGAAATCGCTCAGAATGACTTGACATTTTTACACTGCACATTCTTGGGATTGGTAAAACTAACATAAAAAAAAAAATATATTTTATAACCACTGTTCAAACGATTCAAAGTGCTTTACTTTGGAATCTGTCGATTTTCGCAGTTATATTTCAATACCTTTAATTTTCCGTTTCGGCTTTATTGATATCGTAAAACAATTTCCATTTTCTTATAAATGCTTTTGAAAATTTCTAAAGTCGTCCAATCCAATACACGTGGTTTACAGGGGGGCGCGTATTTTGGTGGATATGCATTTTTAATCAGCCATCACAGAGTAAATTATTCATGTTTCAATCTTTTTGTATGTAAGGTATCAAATAAGTATTTTGTTGATTATTTATGTTTTAATGTTTAGTATTTATTTGGAATATCTGCTGGGGGTAGGTGCTCGAGATCAGAAATGACGGTTTTAAAAAATGTTTTGAGCGACAATTTTACCATCGTCGAGAGTGTTTAAAAGCATTTAAGAAGACTGTATTACGGTAAAGTGTTCCCTAATTTTTTAAAAAAATGTTTCAAGTTGCTTTTCTCCAGTAAGCTCCGTCACTTGTGAAGAAAAGGCTTTCTCCACAATATCAAAACTTGGCTACGCGCACTTGTACGAACCAAGATTGAATATATAGATTTAGTGATTTGAGTCATTTAAACACAGAACGTGATTGTATTATAATATGAATAATGATATACTGAAAACATATTTTCAGAAACGGAGAGACGAATCCAGTTAAACTAAATAAGTGAAAAATTTTATCTTTTTTACTTTTTCAATCTTGTACAAAGTTTTGATTGAACAATTATCGTGTGAACAATTATTATATAAAATAATTACGTAAAATTATTGCAAATAATAAGAAAAAGAAAGTGGCTATCAGGGGTTATGGTGAGAAAAAATGTTTTTTTCATTCGTTTTGTGCTAAGTTTTAAAAAAAGGAAAACAACCATCCTGGGTATTTTTCCTGTTTGCGACTATATATGTTACGTATAATATGGCTGCATAAAGCAAAGATGCGGAGAAGAATGAACGGAAAATGTGGGCCGTCTATTATACAATATTATACAACTATTGTACAGTGCTGTGCAGAAAGAAAACTATAAGTTTCTCGAGAGCGAGTATCATGACCGAATTTTCCGCGGTGCGGTTTCCGTTGTACTGTGTGTGTTGTGCTGCAGTCGCAAGTCGCGAATAACAATGTTATGGAGTCGCGACTTTACGTCTCGTTTTTCCGCCGTTTCTAATGTTTTTAAATAATTACTATTACCGTTATTATTTCGTACATATTGTTATAACGTTGTGGTTTTATGTATAAATAACGATTTCCGTCGACGACGGCGTGTATATCATAACGATGTATACACGAGAGTAGGCGCACGCGAAAGCACGCACAGCTCGCCCCCGTATTCCGGTGTAAAATAGTTTTGTAAACGGAGCTTTCGCACCGGCCGCGGCCGGTGACAAAAGACTACTCTAGTACGAACGAGCCCGGAAAAAGTTTTCGGCGACGATTTCGCCGCAACCTACCTATTACGCCGCGCGCTTTTCCTGCTGCAGATCACCGCATAGTTTCGAAGGAGCGTTTTAGGTTACGGCGGCGGTAACTTTGTCCAACGTTCCTCAACGCCTCCCGCAGGCCGTTGGTGTACATAAAACATTACTATACTACTACTACTACTACGACTAATAATAATAATAATAGTATGCAAACGAGATGAGTACGAGTGAGGTGTTATATACGAGATGAAAAACAAATTTTCCAAAAAAAGGTTTTCAAAATTTAAACGCACACATCGCGTCCGATGAGAAAACGTATAGAATTTGCGTGTGGATTCGAAAAAAGTGGAAAAATTTTGCCGTACGTTACTACTACATCGTAGACTTCGCACATGAGCGCATCGGTGGTTCGAATGTTGTGCGGTTGGACGACGACGTTAAATCTGTCTATCCGCGTGCGATTCCGAACGAGCTCGGCCAGTGAAAACCTACTTAAGAATAAGCTGTAAATTTTAAAGTTGAACGCTGCGCACTTGGCACGAGTTTTTTTACAAACTTTTACGCGACGTTTTAAACGTATCCCCGTGTGTCCTAAATCGCGAGTAATTAATACCGTTTGTACATGTGTTGGTTTTTTATTGAAATGTTTATAAAATTTGGACCGTAAGTGAAAACAATTTCAAAAAAAGCACAATAATATATACGTAGTGCTAAATGCTAAAAAATATCGTTAGGAGGTGGTGGTTTTTTTGAAAATTTTTCGATTTAATAATTTCAAAAAATAATCTTCACCCGAGGTTCTATCTACGCGTGTTCACTTTTTCATCGTTCCTCGTCGTAGTTCCGAAGATCGGACCGCGTGTATAGTAATACCGTAAAAAATAAAAATCGGCGCGTAACTACGAATGCAGCTCCCGAACGAAATTTCGTGGGGGGTCGTTTTGAATTAAGCTCGGTGTTTATATTTTGGTTTTTAAAATTGTCCATAACAATATTATTATAACGCAGGCGGTTTCGTAAATATTTGTTTGCGCGGCACGTGAATTAGACGCGGGGGGATTCATTATAAAAATATTATTATTATAGCCATAATTATTCACCGCCGTTTATGGCGCGAACGTTTTTCGAGAATTTTATTAATTGCACAAAATTATTATTCGGCATACACCGCGGCGGTATAATAACAACTACAATTTAATACGAGGTGTAATGTACCGTCGCGGTCGGAGGAGAATATACGGATTTTATGTTTTGTTTTACACTACTGGACCCCCCTCAGAACCAAATATTGATTTAATTTTAGAGTGGAGCAAGATCTATTGTGTATAAAATAAGATAATTATTATTTTTTTATGAATCATTTTTCAAAAAGAGAACTCGATATAATCGTTTCAAAAGTACCATTATTCGGTTGAAATTTTTTACAAGACGTTATTTTTTGATTTGCAAAAATGTTCGCGCAACAAATTTCCAATTAAAAAACGGCACAAACACTTCTCATATAAACATGGCCGTCTCAACGCGTCTCAAAATCTCTCAACGCGACGCGATAAGGCCAACGGCAAGTTTTCGTGACCCGTACGGTAGGTGTATAGCTTAGAATCTAAAATGAAAGCTTACCTTTGTAATGTCTCTTTAAGTTAGAAGTTGCAGTAGTAGATGCGCAGTGAGTCGTCTTGGAAACGCATAATTGACATTCAGTTATTAGTTTAAAGAGCGTTTGCGTTTTTGACAATGTCAAAATTAGACTCGTTCGTTATTGCGAATCGGTGGTACATTATTTTTGTTGGTGACGGTAGACGATATACTCGTCGACTTTTCTAATCCCTCGCTGTTGATGATATTATCTTCTACTTAACTTTTTTTTTTTTTTTTTCATTTTAAAACAATTTGCTGTTACTGTCACGTATACGGTATATTACGTAATTACGGTTGGAACAAAGAAATTAGACATTAGAAAAATGTTTTATACCCGACCGTTGGTAAAGGTACGTTTTCCAAGGCGCGACACGTCGCCGCGACCAACGACAACGGCTTGTCGTCGCGACGCATTTTTTCTGATGTGTTTTATAAGACGCGACATGTCGCTGCGATTTTGGTGGTGATATTCCTCAGTTCACTTGCAAACCTGTCCAAGTACAGATGTGTTCAGGTGTAAAGTGTAGTTAATACAAATAAGTTTAATATAAAACATTTTTTTAAAATTATTATGGATCCATTTATTGAAATATCCATTAACCCTTCAGTACCCAATTTTTTTAAATTTGTATATTAAAATTTATATACATGGATTAAAATACCAGGAATTCGAAAAAAATAAGTAAAAAAATCTAAATTCATAACTTTTTATTTTAACTTAAACTTTATAACTTGTAGCATTTATGCAACAGTGGGCATTAATATTATAATAAAAACATAATATAGTTACATATGATAATTAGTGAAACAATTATTATTGCGGTTCAAACATAAATATATTGTGCATTTCGAACATTTTATGTAAGTGAAACCTTTACACGACGGCATTTTGCATCTCTCCCGTTTGTCAGAAAATTGTGGCCAGTGGTCAGTTTTGTCAGTACGCACATCTTTTGTGGGGCGAAATGACTGTGGCCTAGTGCTAGCAATTTTTACTTCCAATGATGTTGTTGGTCGTCCACGTCCACTTACTCTTATTTGCCCAGATTTTACCAAACCGCAAGCCAGTTGTTTTCTCCAATCCGGTAATTCAATTTCTGGTTTTTCATTTTGTTGCTCTTTTACTCGTTTGAAGAGCAACCACGAGTTTACAACAGAAAGGTCAATTAAATGGTAAAATAAGCGCATATACCATTTGCGACTGCGGAACCGTATTTTATATCTTTCTATATGGCTATCTAACAAATCGACTCCACCCATATGTTTATTCTTCACTATCCGACCAATTAGTATTATAAAGAAGTTCCAATAATTCTTCGTCATTTAAAATGTTACGATTCATGTCGTTGATTTATTGCCCACTGTAGCAAATATGCAACATGATTAGATTTTAGTATAATTCAAATAAAAACGAATAATATCTATGCTGGTGTATATATATAGAATCTATATAACTTACCTGAGTATGTAGTATTTTTTTTTTAAGAATAAACGAAGATTTTACGTATATAATGTCAAAAATAAAACGCACATAAACGTTATTATCACAAAAAGTACTATGCACAATTTGGCGGGAAACTAAACATTGATTATTCATCAAATCGCTGTGTTGTTAATAACAGCTGGAAGATATTTTTTTCTAGATTAACCAGATAGCGCCACTTACTTAAAATATATTGAAAATAATAAAATATAATTATGTTTTGAACGTGTTGCACTTCTGCTACAATGGGCGTTGAAGGGTTAATAATAATGATATTTTGACATTGTTATTGGATGAAGAAGATGAAGAAGATTTTATATTTTCCCATCTTAAGTCTAAAAAAAAGAAAACAGATAATATTTTCAAAAATCGTGATACTGAAGGTTTTTACGAAATATTAATTAATAGACATTTAAAAAATAATAACATAAAATTTCGCGAATTTTTTCGAGTTAATATTGAGCAGTTCGATTATCTTCTTTCTTTGGTTGAAAATGAAATAACTTTACCACCAAGTAATAGAAATAAAAAACCAATTTCAGCAGCAGAAAAGTTAGCTGTCACTCTAAGGTTAATTTCTAATTTCTATTAATTTTTTCGAAAATTTATTTTAGTGATTTTGTTTACATCTTAATAGATATCTAGCTACTGGCGCGACATGTCGCGGTACTGCTTTCGGAGCAGTAGTGTCGTCGGTCGCGGCGACCCAAAGTTCTGTCGCGGCGACCTGTCGCATCTTGCAAAACAGTTGATAATATTTCCGTAAACACAGATATTGACGACGTGTCGCGGCGACGTGTCGCGCCTTGGAAAACGTACCCTAGAGCAATAATAATAACGGTAAGTGGTAACTACAGATATCTGCGGTGGTAACTACGGTCCAAACACCGAAAAACATACGTTATGTATCGCCGAGGAAATATAATATAGGCGTTACCAACCTCAGTCCCCCTATACGTATATATTATGTAAAAATTAGTTGTTGATTAGTTTGTGCTCAAAATCATTGAATTGATTTTCAAAAATCAAAATCATGTCAAAATCATTTGATTTGAAATCATGCCCGCCTCTGCATACAAGACCTATATACGCGTGATTTTATCAATGTTCGTCTAACGTTCTCATATATCTGTTGCGTTTGCAGTGGTTAGTTTGTTCTTTTTGGATATCCCTCGTTGAGCTTGCTTATTCTACACCTCACGTCTGTTTCCCGTCACATTATGACTCCGAGGTATCATCACCTAACCTGTTTCCGTTTTCCAACAATCCAACTTAATGACCACCATGTATGATTGGTTTTTTTTTTTACTGTCATAAAAATAAAAACGTGATTTGCCGGGCGGAAAAGCGGATCGCGTGCGAGAGACAAAAGCGGAGCGATTCTTCGTCGCCGCTTAAAGTTTTATAGACTCGCCGCATAATAATAATATGGTCGAACTCGCGGGGATTTATAAGAGGTAAATAGCCCACACTTATACCGCGTAATATGGTGAGATACAGGAGCAGCCTGCCGCAATATTATAATAATAATTATTATTATTGCTAATATATTATTAATATTATCGTCGCGCGAAAAGCTCGTAACATAATTGCGAAGGGGAAACGCGGTTAAGTGTTGCAGCGGCACGCGCGTGAAGATTCTCGTCTAAATTAAATTAATTATTATTACCGGCGAGCAGCTCCTTCATCGCCGCCGCATCATTTTACAGTTGCACGTCATACAGGGGCGGAGTGGAGATTATAATATACAATACATCTGGGAGAAGAAAAAACACCGAGAAAGTTATTTTTTTTTAAAAATCTCACAACATCGTGAAAATGAGCAATTTTTGATACGGGAAATGAATTTTAGGAACGTTCGAAACCGAGATATACCTGCAGTGTTAGGAAAAGAATTTAACAGGACGAATCAGGAAAACCATTTCTCGAACGTGATTTCTCGGGAATAATCAAAAACAGAAAACGTTGTAACCGGGAAGTCACGAATGGAACCTCGGTAGAGAGCGATACGATAAACAATGTTTTTCGATTTGCGCACCGTGCGAAAAACGGGAAAATTCGAGATTGACGGAATTTCTTTTTTTTTGATGAAAATTAAACTTTTGGTCCTTCGAGTTTCAATGTTGGTGTACTACAGCAGGGGGATTTCGATAAATAATACATGGGCCCTTTCATGATTTTCAACGTCTGTAAGTAAGTACTGGGCCGCGGCGAACGCCAGGTAAACTGCGGATCGAATTTGGCGAGCAAAGCTGCGACACGCGAACGTATTATAATAGGTAAGTATTATAAATATGTATAGAAACGAAGAAATTTTTTCATTTTACGACATCACTGTACGATAATATAAAGAGTACTCGCTGCAAGATTCTGTGAAATAATTTTTTTTTATAATCTTTCACGACCGACGCGGTGCAGTTGTGTACGGATTTTTTCACTTCGTAGGTACCAAGACGTTTTATTTTTTTCCCATTGCTTTTACGTTAATTTTTCTCTTTTCCCGTCGCGCTTTCCACAGCCACCACTGTTGGTTTTTACGATGATGACTACAACACAATTTTGTGGTCCGCCATTTACGAATATTATAACAATAACAGTACGTCTCGCCCAATAACAATATTTGCAGCGCTAACCGTATCCGCGCCGACGACATTGTAAAATAATTATTATAATAATAATAACAATAAACTCGGTTTGTTGACGTTTTATTATAGCTCAGCTCTCGGGTCGCTTTTAATAATAAGAAAACGTTTTTTTTTTTTTTTTAAATAACGATGTAGTAACACGAGGTAAAAAAATGTTTACACCGGGATGAGAAAATAACGCGCCTACAATGGTTAAAATTTAAATCCCTAAAAATAAAATTCACCCGCGTTTGCGACTGGGTAGGTATAAATCGTATGCGAAAAAAATAATGTTAAAATAACTTAACGGTTACTTACTTTTCAATAAATACCTATATATATATAGTGGTTATGCGATTATCGCAATAATAATAATAGAAACACAAACACATCTTTGTAAAATATCAATAGGTCCCTTCAGAAGTTATAAATTAAAATATACGAATAGCAGTAATAATCTATATGAAAATTGAAACTATAATCTTACTTGATGTCATTAAATAAAATAATAAAACCTGTATCACTCTGGGTCAAGTGGATGAAGTTTGACGGAGTTGCGACTATACGTTTTGAGTGGATTACTACTGGTTTGGAAGTTGTGGTTTAAACGTATTATTTACAATATTAATTCAAAATCACTTGAAAATTTGATCAAACCTGTATCCCATTTTACTGGTATTTAAAAGTTTCAGCTTGTACCGATCGCTATTTTGGATGTTATTAAAAAAACTAAATTGATACCTAGGTATGTCAAAAACACATTTGCTGTAATTATTGTTTTATTAATTCAAGAAAAACTGGTAATGGTTTATATTTGAATCCATATGATGGTAAAGGACTATATCTAAATAGTAAAGGATCAGGTGTTGTAAAGAAAAAAGTATCTAAAAACAAAAAAAACTAATTAAAACGTTACCTAATAGACCTCTTACGACTGAAGACATTATAAGATATGTTAACAAATTAAAAATAGCTCATTTTCGTGGCGTCTTTTCACGAGATAACTTACCTGAAAAACCATTTAAAATTGAATGTGCTGTAATAAATTTATATACATTTTCTGGAAAGGGAAGTCATTGGGTAGCGTACTATAAAAATAAGAATATTATTGAGTACTTTGATAGTTTCGGTGATTTATCACCACCTATAGAGTTACAAACATATTTAAAAGGAAACAGAGTTGTATATAATTATACAAACTATCAAAAATATAACACATTTAACTGTGGTCATTTATGTCTTAAATTTTTACAATGCAAGAATCGGTTACTATAAGCTTAAATGGAATGAAAACTTCACTATCACAAACTTTTTTTCCACCATTACAAGTGCATGAAGACTCTGAAATCGCTTTGTTATGTTTACAAACCTATAATACGTTTCCGAACATAAACGAAACTAATAATAAATTCAGAATACATATTAAGAATATTTTTATTAAACCAACAGAGGAAATTCTCACCATTGTAATTGAACCGGGTTGCTATGAAATCGAAGATATAAAGAATGTTATTATTAGATCTGTTACAAAATGAACAAAATATTTTAACAACAATACAAAATTATTAATTAGTTGTTCCCATTTTTGGCAACATTTTCCTCGTCATGTTGGCAAGCATAGCCTTTTTCTATCATCCATTCTTCTTGAACAAATTTGGACATATAATTTCTTATACCATCAGGCAATACCACAACCAGTCTTTGGCCTTTTTTCATTTTCTTTGCAACTTGAAGGGCAACATACATAGCAGAACCACTGCTACCACCTGAAAATAAAAAATATCAATAGTTTCCTTTATTTTTTTTTATATACATACAATGCAATTAATATTATATTTTGGTGATCAATGACACCATAATATGTTTTAGAACCATGTTAAAGAGTGGGTATAATGTAGCCTATAGTATGTAGTAAATTGGAAACTGATTTTTTGAAAACAAACATCCACTCATAACAATTTTAAAATGTTTGCTATAATATCAGAAAAATACAAAACCAAAAATTGTATAATACATGTATGGAGAAAACATTTAAAATTACAAATATTTTTGATTTTTTTTTTTACTTTTTAAGCGTTTAAACAAGTAAATTATAAATGTTAAAATTGCAAAATTAGTTTTTAGATCCAATGTTTGTAAAAAATGTTTTGCTTTAATTGTTATTTTGAAATTGTATTGTCTCTCAAACGATTAGTTTACAATCTACTTATTTAAAACCCACAACTGGGGACCCTGTAGTATAAATGATAAAAATAATCACATAAATCACATAACTTACCACATAACAAGCCTTCTTCACGAGCCAACCTTCTAGCCATAGGAAACGCTTGTTTGTCATCTGTCTTGACCCATTCGTCTACAACCGATCGATCTGTAACAATAACATAAGTGTTGTGATGTTATAAAATATAATTCCATCTAATACATTGTACTGAAACAAAATGTAGAATATTCAATACTGACCTAGTACGGTTGGAACAAAGTCATATCCAATTCCTTCCACATCATACACTTGAACATCAGTTTCGTTAAGACTCTCTGGCAATGCCAAAATACTACCATATGGATCAGCTGCTATTATAAGACATTTATTTCCAAGCGCGTGTTTGAGTTTCCTACCTATTCCAGTAATAGTACCACCAGTTCCAGCGCCAACGACGACGGCATCTACTCGACAGTTTGTTTGTTCTAATATTTCTTGACCAGTAGTGTCAAAATGAGCCAAAGGATTGGTTTTGTTACGGTACTAAAAACAACAACAACAACCGTTACATGACTTATTCAATAGTATATTATACTTGTTCTTACCTGATCAAGTATTATAGAATTGTCAGGATCATCCATATGAATTTTATGAGCCATTCGTATCAATCCATTCACGTCGTCAAAAGCAGCTGTTGTAGGTGTACGCACGATATTTGCGCCCAGCAAACGTAAAGCATCTACTTTTTCACGAGACATTTTCATCGGCATCACAACTGTACACTTATATCCTTTAACCGCAGCAGCCATTGCTATACCAATTCCTAAAATAAAACGAAAATATTTTTTTAATTAGTTTATACAATATTTTAACACAGGTAGGTGTATTGCGAATACACAAAATGGGTAAGGAGTAAGACGCTTTATAAAACTATACAATATGACTAAAGACGGTAACAAGTTTCTGCTTCTCGGTTTGACAACAATTATTGAACGTGTGTGGTACCAAATAGGTAGGTTATTAGTTTTTCATAAGATAAATAAAAAAATATAGGCAATAATTATTAATGTATCGGAACAAAACACTAACAATTAAGTAATTACCAATTATCTTAGAACAGCTTTAACCAACGGCCATTTTATTGAGGATGACCCAAAGGTCTAATGTTAAGTCAGTTTATTAATTGTTTCGTAGACACTTGATTTATACATATTAATGAAAAATTATTATTATTATTTACTAAAACATAGCCGATTATTTCAATACCAAAGGACGAACTTTGGTAGGGAAAAATATTTATTACAATTAATACCAGGTACTTTAAACATTTGTTGTATAGAATAAAGCGTTGAACGCGTCTTCTATTTTTAACAAAGTTGGTAAACTGTCAAAGTTATACTTAATTTTAGTTGACAACACTAACGGGCGGGCATTATCTTCTACAAGACCTACGAGAGTTTCATAATAAAAAAAGTTCACTATCCCCGTAATTAACTATCATCCGCAAAAACAAAACCCGAGATTGGTACCTGTGTTTCCCGACGACGGTTCGATGATCGTAATTCCCGGTTTCAACAGACCTTGCCGTTCGGCGTCATCGACCATCTTCCATCCAATTCTGTCTTTGGTGCTACCACCGGGATTCAAAAATTCGCATTTGGCCACTGCGCACGCACAAAAAAAATACGATTAACGATTAACGATAATATTTTATTATTATAACGACCGTACTACAAACGCACTTACGAATCTCGCATTCGACGCCCTCCGCCAGAGGTATTCTGTTCAATTTCACCAGTGGCGTGTGTCCGATCGCGTGCAGTATGGTCGGACATATTCCGTTGCTGTAGTTTCTGCAGAAAAAAAATAAAAAAAAAAACAATAATAATAACAGGTGGTCGTCGTAAACAAAACGGATGGTAAAAAGAAAAAAAACTGAAACAAAAACGCACGTGTTGGAACTGTGCGTGTGAGGCGATCGGTCCACGCTCGAATCCCGCGTCCACGTGCAGCGGCTCTCGCGGTCCGGTCTGAACTTGGCGAAATACGCGTCAGAATCGAACTCGGTCGTTTTCGCTTTTTTCGCTACCTCTTCCGACATCGTGTACATCCGACACACGGTAGTTAAAACGAAAAACAATACGAACGGCACGACTATTAATAGTTGTTGTAATTATCGATAATAATAATTAGGCGATTAATACGTCAGACGTATAATAATAATAATCACTCTCTGTTTATTGACACACGCGTCAAACGGAGATTACTATACGTCGTACACTACGCGATTTACACCCGCTATATGTATGTTTTGATTATCAAAACGGCTAACAATGTATTGTCGGTGACGATTATTATCCGGACAAAATAATAATATACAATATAAAAGTAAACAGACGACTGGCCGGCCGAACGAAAGCGTACAGAGTGCAATCGCGTGAGAACTGCCGGCTACGAATGTTACCGATAACCAAAATTACGTTATCAAACTACGCACCTGTTGCAGCCGAAACGAGACGCATACAGAGCGAATTTTGGTTTAAAAAAAAAAAAAATGTAGAATGAATCGATACGTAAAAAAAAAACGGGGCGAAAAGGGCAAACCAAAATATATATATCTTGTACAAAAAGATAATTTTGACGTGTTCCAAAGTAGTTTTATTTAATTTACATTACACGGTCGAATCAAACGAGAAATAAATATAATGATTTATTTCTGCAACAATCATCTATAGACGATATTATTTTTTTAATATAAAAATAGAGCGGAATTAGTTTAGAAAAAAAAAGTAATACGTATTACTTTACCTTTATTGTATTACTGCCTTATATAAAAATACATTTTCTAGAATTCTTGATTTTTTCCGATGTATAGGAGGTGCAATGCAATCACAATGTATATAAGGTAGTACACTCAGTACAGTTCTTTGCAGCTGTACTCCGAAGCTGTTACGTTAGTGTTACGTTTTTTTTTTTACTAATTTTTACTAAACTACTTAAAAAGTTATAAACGCGAATACGTTATCTAATTAGAAATAATCAAACCAACGATCACGCCACACAAATTATAATATAGTCGGCATATTTGTACACGGTATGAATATATATTATAGTAATATTATATGACGTACAGGATGGCTGCTTTTTTTATTGTTTCATTGAGCAATATCGACCTTTAAATGCAAATATTTCTGCAAGCGCACCAAAATAACTATAAAATTGGCGAAGGAACAATTTAAAATGTATATTTGATCATGGTTAAATACATACTATAATAAAGAAAAAAAACAATTAATAAGTAGAGTATAAGGTACATTTTTATTTTTTAAATTCTAAAATGCAGAAATATACTGATGCATTTTTTTCTGAAAATTTATTTTAGCCCCTAGTGTAGTAAAAATACTTAATAGTTTGATCTTAAGTATGTCAAAAAATAGGCGATTAGACGGTACTTCTAGTTGCTGCTTTTTTTACAATTCTATGACCCAATAACGTAAAAGTCAAAAGTTCCAAAATTACTCCAAATGACTTGAAATCTTCATAGGTTAATCCACTTTGTGTGTGAAATTGAAAAAAATTTAGAAAATTTTTGAACGGTTTACAAAGCTATATGTTGCTATGTAATTTTGGAATTAATATCTACTTATAAGTACGTATAATCCATTTTGGTAGATTATCGCAATTGTTTTATAAAATTGTTAATTTTTTTAAAAATCTATAAACACAAGTGAAAATTTTAGTTTTAAAAACATATTAACATGGCTATTTTTATGTTTTTGTATTTTGGCCATAACTTCTTTGAAAATCAATTAAATTTATTGACATAATCATACAGTATTTGAACGGATAAAGTTTAATTAATATAATTTTATACCAAAAGGAACTCATTAATGGAAAAAATATATATGTTCTTACAAACTACAATTGATTCTTGAAAATAATTGTGGCTTGTGAGTATTACCATTTTTATAATATTTTTATCATGATCACGTCATGACCAGGGCCGTTTTGAGGCCCTGGGCAGTGGTATAATGGGGCCCCTACGACTTGGGAAGAACACTATTTTATTAAAACGGGTGAAGTGGTAAAAAAGAAAATGTCTAGATCAATTTAACTGTAAATTATTGTTATTTTTAGAACTTCTAATTCTCGTTCTTTGAGGTAGGTCCTCGTAGTCAGATCCCGGATTTTTTCCTTTGGCGGACGATTCGAAGCCATCAAATCTATCCCTGAGGTTATCAATAAAATCATCGAGTGAAGTTAACAAATTAGTTGCAACGGTAATAAATATCG
>CM029365.1:3250567-3351766 GCA_017140985.1 Hormaphis cornu
TTGCTCTAACTGTATGTTTTAACTGTAATCACTTAAATTACTTTTCAGGGACTGTTATGTTGGCAATATTTATTGCCGTCTACGCACAACAAGATAATGCTGACATGGAACCGTATTGTGATGCAAATTTGTTAATATCTCCAAAAAATGGAATTGCAACGTTACTAGTTTTAGAATTTATTAGTGTTACTATATCATCCTTGATTTATGGAAGCAAGTTAAAAATATTTAATTTTTAGTTCTATTCTTAAATAATTTTTATAGGTTGTGTTGATGTACAAAATAAGTATATTGATCTTTGACTGTTCAGTTATTGAATCTAATTGTCTATAGATTACACTGAGTAATTCAAAATACTATTGTTCAATAAATAAAAATATATTGTATTTACATGAAATATTTGTTTAAAATGTAGATGCCATAAGAAAATTTAGCCTAGAAAAACCTCAGTCAGATGTTTATGGATGGGAGGAAAATTACTCTAATCGGTGGACATCACAAGCATTACAACAGAATAATAATCCATCAGTTAGTCAATGTCCAAATACTGAAAACTTTCCTACGTAAGTTTTTAATTGAAGTTAATTAGTAATAAATAATTGCATATTTTTAAATAATAAAATTTGCAATTTTTACAGTCATCACTACGAAACAAAATGTTTATTAGATTTGTTGGAATATTATACTCATGCTAATAAAGAGTTGGCTTCCAAATTAGGTCATGCATCTTTGAAACTGCGTCAGCTTGAAGAAGAAAAATATCCACAACCATCTGAATTATAATTAGTCATCAACATACTATATAAAAATCCCAATTTCTGTCATTGATTATTATTTTATTATTACTAGGTAATGACGTTTGAAATAGGTTAAATATTAACACATGTGTATATTTAGAGGCAATTTTTGTTTAAATCTAGACATCTTTTCAAAGGATAAAAAAAAAGGCCAGTCGAGGAATAGTTTTTATTTTTGCTTATCAAAGGGGACAAATTATTGCACTTTGAGCAAAACACTGTCAGGGGGTAATTTACCAAATTAGTGATTTACAAGCCACAAGGGCAGCCATATTAGAGGACCTTGAACTGAGATGTATTAAAATTAAAAATTTTTATTTGTATAGAAATGTATTAATATAGTAGTTAATATAAAAAATGTGACTTGTAACTTCCGTTTGATACCCACTTAATCTGGAAAAAGTGTTGTTGGACGACAACACTTCTCACTTAATATTTTAGCACGACACTTTTACCAGGTTAAGAGAAAAATAAACAATAAATAGCACATTTATATTATTATGGGCAGGAATATAATAGTTCGTAAAGATAAAAGATTAACATTATACAAGCCAAAATAAAATAAAAGCGATCTAAGGGCACCCCTTTTTTTTACCATTGGTCAGTCTTTGAGGGTAAAGTTAGTCTTAGGAAAGTACTTTTTCTTTTCTTGTTTTCAATAATTCATAACTCTTAGTTATCTATTTTAATTTATTTGTCATTTATATTCACGAAAAAGTATTGCTTTATGATTTAAGAAATTTTTGTAAAGTATGAACAAACTTTCTATGATAGTTTAGTATGACCTGTATGTATTTAACAGTGTTAGTAATAATTATGTTTGATTCATATGATAGTTCTATACAAAATTTAAACACTAGATTTTGACAAAAAAAAAAGTTTGAGTTATTTTAATTCACGACTCACATTTATTGTCTTAAAATTAAATCTGTAAGAATACATATTACAGTCCATTAGTCATTCACTTTTATATATATAATGCAGTATTGTCCGAAAAAAGCATGATTACATGAAACAAGTTGTAATTATATTTAATTTATTTTAATTTATATTTATATTTATGTAATTTATAGTAAAATAGTGATGCTTTTTATAATTAAATTAGATCAATGTATAGTATAATTCTATGATATAATTTAAGTTTTGACCTGGTAAATGTTCACTAAAACTGCAAATGATTGATTATTAATTGGACAAAAAAAATTGACAAGACAATGTTCCCTCTGATATATTGTAAAATGATTGTAGTTTTGTTTTTTTAAGTTTTATAGAAATATATATAATTTTGTTTACAAGAATTAAATGAATAAATCTATGTACAATTATTGTAATTCATTTGTCGTTCTAATTATCTAGCGTCTTGATTTATTTCATTTATTATATGTTGTAATAAAAATTCCAATAGTTATCTGTGACCGATACAATTTTATGAATATGATTATGTTTTTATGTTACGCCTAAGAAAAATTAAATATTCGTACAGTTTCAAACGAGATTTACTAAAGATTTACCTAAATCGTATACTCAATCAAATTTGTCTCCCATGCTTAGTGGTCAGTTCTAATATATTGTATAATATTATGAAGTATTGTGTTGGTAAAAAAAAAAAGTTTGTCTCTTCACAGAAGAATGCCTAGTCAATCAGAATATTATGAGTGTAGAGATGTAAAATTTCAATAAAAACAATTTGTTTCTTTTCTTTTTTGACTGTATTTTTGGTCACAGAATAATATTATTCAGAAAAGAACAAAATCTCGTGCTCGGTGTGACCACATTTTCTGAACTCTACTAATTGCTTGCCAACTATATACAGAACCGAGTACATTACAATGATCATTTTAAAGTATTTGCTAGAACCCATGGTATAATAACAATAATAGTTTATTGTGTCATGCTAGAACCTGAAGGCTGAAAAATGAAAATTGAAATTTTAAATCAGGAAGGACAATAATTGAAGTCTTCTCATCTATCTCGACGTTCTGATATTGTGATGTTGCGTTCACCACTTGATAAGAGCACATTATCTATTCTGTGATAAGAGTCAAGCCACAGACTATAGGAATAGGAATATTCCTATAGTCTGTGGTCAAGCGCTCCAGGGTCCAGAATTAAATTATTGATTTTAATAATTACATTTTTGTTTATTTTCCCTATTAATTAATTTAGTTACTGCCCTTTTTTTATTCAAGTTCATAGTTCAAACCGCATAATAATTTCGTGTTTACAACGGTCGTTTCCGGAACGAGTTTCAGTTTTATTAAATCACTATGGCTGGCAGTCGTTTGGAAAAGCTCGGAACGATATTTACGAGGTTTATTTATTTTATTATATTGTAACCATTGAGATTTATTTACCAGTGGTGTAAACACACATTTGTTGATACCTTATTACCACCTAGGTGCAATTGAGTTTAAATTAGTTAGGTAATTTGACTGATCCAATTTCAAATCAGATAATAGATGCGTAGCTGACAATTTTCATACGTTTTTAACTTTTATACTCTGCCTAGTCTTTGAAACAATATCCAGGTGCCTACTTAAGTACTTAAAGATAATTTAAATTTACTATTTACATTTTGTATCATTTTTTGGTGGTTTTACGTGCTCAAAGGATTAATTTAACATAGATACTCGCATAATTAATAACTATTCTTATTTCTCGGAGTCAAATAAATTAAAAATTATGTTTGAAAAATTCAACAAAATCATTTAAGTTATATTTACATTCTTTTTAGATGTGGTTTATACTCTTAAACATATTTTATGTATGATTATTGGTACGATATATGTAATTTTGTTTTCACTCATTGTAAAATATGCCCATGTTTATCTGCGTATTGTTGGTGTACACTGTACACTATGATCAAAATTGAGTGATGGATATTATGGAAGGTGTGTATACACAATATTATACACCCTCCAACTGCAGGACATTAGGAATATTTGAATAACAATTGGTCGCGTGACGAATAATTGATTTAACTTCACGTGTTTAGGATTAATGGACTGATCAAATCCGGTGCTATGAAAATTGACGATCGACCTATTTGGTACGACGTGTACAGAGCATTCCCGCCAGAATCCGACCCACATTATGCAAAACCCGCTCAATCGTTCAAAGTTCCCGATGTATTTTTCCAAGAAGATATATTCAGAGCGTAAGTGTATTTTAATTGATTTTGTTTTTGTCTAACTTAAATCCGTGTTAAGTTGAGTAATTTTTTCTGTTTCAGTGAGTTTCACAAAAAAAGTCGTGGCCAACTGCCACCAGTCAACTTGAAAGAAACGAGCCAAACACAAAACGCCACAAAAATCGCTATTGAAATGGCAACTGCTAATCAGTTGCTCACGGTCAACCAAGTTGTAGACACATTGAAAAAAACTAATGTTCTGCAAGTGTACAATAGTTTAACAAAAAAAGTGGATTCAGAACTTAATTTAGAAAGTGCTAACAACTCTAAAACTTTTGCCTAACAATGTGACCATAGAAACTAAGAAACACAGGAACAATTTTTTGAGGTGCGATTTTGTTTTGTTTTCAAGTATCATGTACAATGTATGTAGTGTTCAAAATATATTATAATAAATATCTACTGTAAAAACATTTTTTATATTTTTTATTTTGTTTTGTTCTTTAATATAATATTCTTCTGGTCACGTGGTATGATATTTAAAAACACATATATTTTTAATATGTTAACATGTATGTACGTTTAAATAATATTTGTACAGTTTATATAGTTGGTATAGTTAGTTTAATAGTTAATACTATTTGACCGAGTGTCAAATGGATAAAAGTTTTTTAAATAGTATAAAACAAGCGCTGAATACTTAAAACAAAACAAGTTCCGTTTTGATTATTCTTATAATATTGAAATAGCTAATCACGTACAAGGACTCTTAGGCATTGATCAATTTAACAGCGCTTTTTAAAGGATAATAATTTTATAGTTAATTGATTCGGATAGAGCTTTACAATTTCAACATGTTATCTATAACAATAAAAATATTATGTAAGGTGAAAAAGTATTTTTTAGATTGTAGTTTAAGTACTGTAAAGTTGTAAAACCACAAAAATTTAGGTTGAACTCGAAGTGAAAGAAAATTAAATATTAATCTGTCTTAGTTATATCTTCATATTGTTTATAAACCTATGTTTTTATTTAAAAAATTGTATTGACAAAAATAGTAATGTTATAAGTATGAACATTAATGATATGTTAGTAGCAGATATTGTTAAACGAAACTCAAGTTAACATAGTTGAACTTGGTAAGTATTAGTTTTGTCCATTGTAAGCATAAACTTGCGGAAGACTTGCTCTGGCGGTGGGTAGAAAATTTACCTCCAGTCCATTCCAGATCTATATCGTGACGTAGGTAATACACTGTGTACACTATGTAAGACTATGCTATGGTGCTATGAATTTGTTTATTTAGTTGTTGTGTTGATTTAATGCTAATACTGCAAGTATTCATCAAAATGTATTTAAAACTATTACTGTTTCACATCAACAAACACTAAACTATCGAGCTGAATAAATTAGTCCTAGAATGCTCCTAAAAAAAAATCAGTGTAGGTATTTTTAAGGTTGAAGAAATAGATGATTAAGAGAATAATAATAGACACTTGTTGTCATCTGAAAGTATTGATCAAATTTTTCCTACAGTGATCACAATGATCACACGAAACAAAAATTTCCAAAATAATAGTTTTTGTGTTTACGCCTACCTAACAACATCTTAGTTTATAATAATAACAATTTTTTTTTTTTTAATTTGTTTAAATGTCTATTGTACTTGAAATTTCCTTTGATTTACCCTTACAAAGTCTCTGAGAAACTAGGTATTTAGATGTTTTATGCAAAACAAATACTGCAATTAATGCCATTTGGAGTTAAGTAATAATTACGTTTATTATTGACGACAGTCGTTGTGACCATTACAATTTTGTCAAGCAATTAGCAGAGACGTAACTATAGGGTGTGTCGTGCTAGGAGCTTTTTATGAGGGGTACAAAAATATTGACACCATCTTCTTCTTCTTCTTCTTCTCAGCTTACCGGTCCGTTGAGAACCATTGCTGCCTTCAAGAGGTCTCGCCATCTCTCTCTGTTGTACGTCAGCTCAAAAGTTACATTTTGGCCTATCTCTTTCAAGTCTCTGGTTATCACATCTATCCACCGGGTTCTTGGTCTTCCTAGGGGCCTTGTTTTGTTAATTTTTTCAACAAGTACTTTTTTTAATAGTTGACCATCTGCTCTCCAAGTATGTCCAAACCACTCTAGTCGTTTGTTTCTAATAAATGCTAGGATATTTGGTCTTTTGTACAATTTCTGTAATTCATCATTTGTTCTTCTTTCGTAGGTATTGTTTTCTTGGTTGAAACGTGGTCCATAGATATTACGGAGTACTTTTCTCTCAAATATTATTAGTTTCCTTTCATCGCCTTTTGTTATGGACCAGGTCTCACAAGCATAGGTTACAATTGGGCGCAAGTAGCTATGATATAGAAGAATTTTTGATGTCCTTGAAAGTAATTTTGATTTTAGTATTTTGACTATGCTGTAATAACACCTGTTTCCACTCATAATTCTTTCATTCACTTCCTGATGCATATTATTCTTATTATTGACATTTACTCCAAGGTATTTAAAATTATCTACAGCTTCGAATTTCATGTTACTAACTAAAAGATCGTTTGTATTCTGATTATTTCTTGACATCATCATATACTTGGTTTTATTTTCATTTATACATAGGCCCATTGACTTACTTGTCTTGACCAGTTTCTCGGTTGTTTTAATAATTTCTTCTTTCGTCTTCCCTAATACTACAATATCATCTGCATAAGCTAAAAGTATCGATTCCCCAATTATGTCCATGTTCCGTTCTTCGTTTGTATCTCTTATTATTTTTTCCAGAGCTAGATTGAATAATGTGGGAGAGAGGGCGTCACCTTGGCGTAGACCAGATTTTACCTCAAACGTTTCCGAGTAATTTTGTAAGTAGCGTATTTTACAGATTGTCTTCTCATTACACATTTTAACGAGATTTATATACTTCTTTGGTATTCCGAGTAGTTCTAAACCTTTCCATAGTTCCTTTCTGTTTATACTATCATAAGCTTGCCTGAAGTCGATAAATAATATATGTAGTTCTTCATTGAATTCATAATATTTTTCCATCACTTGTCTTATCACGAAGATGTGGTCGGTGGTTGACTTACCTTTTCTAAAACCGCATTGGTAACTTCCGATAATGTCTTTGGCATATATGTTTATTCTTTCTAAGATTACCGTTGTTAGTACTTTATAGCCTACGTCAAGTAAAGAGATACCTCTATAGTTCTCCGTTTCTGTCGGGTTTCCCTTTTTATATACAGGACAGATTATAGCCGTGTTCCAATCGTCTGGGATTTTTTCTTCTCTCCATACACACCCAGTAGCGCAACAAGGATTATTTTGAGGGGGGTGTCTGTCTCATTAAAATACCTTACCCCGTAACATATTTCAATAGTTATTAAATAAAAAATACGGTCCAAGGGGGGTGTCCAGACACCCAAAACACCCCCCCTGGTTGCGCCACTGTACACACCTAATGATTTCTGTTAACTTCTTTCTTAGCGGTACTCCTCCTCTTTTTAGCAATTCTGCAACCATACCATCATCACCTGACACCTTGTTATTTTTGAGTCCATCAATAACCACGTCTATTTCATTTTGAGTAGGTTCCTCGATTTCTGGTTCCACTGAGTAATAATCTATTTCTTCAGTTTCATTGTCATCAGGTTGTCCATTATTTAATAGTTTTTCAAAAAAATCTTTAAACTCATTTACTATTTGTTTTTCTTCGTAAGAGTTACGAGTTTTAGTCACTTTGGGAAAACGCCAAACTATATTTCTCTCTATTTTTTTTATAGAGAGCCTAAATAATAATCGTACCATAACTTATATAAGCTCTCTATAGCTGCAGCTACGGGGGAGACGCGTTATCAACCCCGAAGCGTTCAGCTTCAGCAGCTGTCGGCACAAAACCGACGCCGTGATAACGTTATTTGCCTTTTTTTTTTTTTTTATAATAATAATAATTGTACACAAATGTAATACGTTCGCAATAGGTGAAACAAAAGAAATAATAATGATCTACTCACGTTCGCGTAATTTACACTCGCGAGTGACGACGCGTAATGAAAACGCGTTGGGGAATCGACGACATCGGTAATAATAACAATATGGATCTCGAACGAGTGAACACACAGTTTATTAGGTATTATTGTAAAAATAACAAAAAAACGAACGGCTCCGTGGCGGCCGGTCTGTGACTTTTTGATGTTTTTCATCTAAAATCTTTCTGGCCGGCAGGTACCCACTAACCGTCATGGTGTCGAGCTGTTAAGACGTTTTACGCCGTTTTTTAAAAACGATAGGAATAAAAAAAATGGTCATCGTCAACAGTAACGGCAGCGCTGCGACTACCAGTTCGGCGCAACTGATCGAGACGGTGTCGATCGATTATGACGATTTCAACGATACTTTTCTGACCTGTGCCACTTGCTTGTGTAAGACCCGTTCGACAGATCCGTCAGTCTGATCCGTCCATCTGATTTTAATCGTGTCCGCAGGCGTGTATGACGGCGGCGAACGAGCTCCGAAACTGTTGCCGTGCTCGCACACCGTGTGCGTACACTGTCTGACGAGGATAGCGGCCGCAGCCAGCAACCGGCGCACGGCGCTGGACACGTCGTTGTCCGTTACCGGCCGTGGTGTGGCCGGAGGAGGCAGTAACGCAAATAATAACGTCCAATCTCATCAACAGCAGGATTCGCAGACCGTTCAACAGCGTCAAACCTTTAGGTGTCCTATATGCAGGGAACTCATAGTTGTGCCTCCGAACGGCGGTGTTGCCGTATTACCGCCATCGTTTCTAGTCAACCAACTACTCGATCTGATATCCACTCACAGGCGACGTACGTTAATACCGACATGTTGTGGTGGTGGCATGTTGTCTTCGCACGTCAACCAGGTACTCGCCTTGTTTGTCGTGTATACAACTATGTTTTTAGTATGTTCATAAATTTTGGAGGAAGGCGGTTAATGATACGAGAAGAGTTATGTCTACTTCTAAGTATAGTATCTTCTAAGTTTTCACTTTAAGTATCTTAGAGATCCTTTTATGAGATATGTAAAACATAGGATCAAGTGCGGTTGGATGAAAGAAGCGAGTTAAAAAGATTTTGAAAAAGATGGAAGGATAGGACAAGGGTTGCTGATCCTAAATAGTTGGTGGGAGTAAGGTAAAACAGAAAAATTAGAAGAATGTGCTTAAAAATTTAAGTATTTTGTACTTTTTACATTTAATAAACGCTTACTTACTGGTTTATTAGGAGTTACTTTACTGTGAATCTTGTGACCAAGTTTTTTGTTCAACTTGTACAAAACACGAGACGACGAGTAACGCAAATAATTTTGTATCGTCTAAGTCTTCACCATTACAAGTGCATACAATAATACCCGTGTCAGTTGCCATGAAACGTACGTCCGAAATTATGTTGTATAAAGCTAACGAATGTGTTGCAAAAGTATGTACGGCCTGTAAAATTTATAAGTAGTTCAATTAGAATATTGTCAATATACAACTGTTTGAACTGTCCTTTAGTTGAACTATTCAATGGATGAAGTGCGCGACGAGCTAAATCGATTAGATACAGCTCGTAGCGAATGCTTAACCACTTTGGATAAAACATTTAATGATCTGTTTAGCATATTGGATGTTCGTAAAAAACAGTTACAAGAAGAAGTCAATAACGCGTATGATGTAAAAAACAGAATTCTCACGCAACAACTGTCAACAATCGAAGTTGAAAAAACGAAAGTGTGTACCTATTATACTTTCATTTTTGTTTCCAAAATTAAAAACAGTTAATAATTTCAAAATGTTTTTGTTTGCGCCTCTAGGTGATGAATGATTGCAGTAATGTGCAAATGCTAGATGTACAGTCTATAAACCAACAGATACAGATTCTAAATGATTGTTTGCAAAAACCTGCCGTTGGTATTTATGAGCCTCGCGAAAATGCTTTTATTGCTCTAGAATTGGATCAAAATAAAATAAAAAATACAGTTAATAGTGCTATTGAAAAAATAGGTCGCATACGCACTTCAACTACTTGTCCTGGTCGTTGTATATTGGACATTTCTAAAATAAACGGTACCTAATTTTGCGTGCATTCTAATTAAAATAAGTAAAAATGTTTAATTTACACTATATTATAGCCTCTGTGTTTACAGGGGAATATTTAACAATTCCACGTCTAGTTGGAACAGTATTTGCTACATTGACAGCTGTAGATTTTGATGGAAAACGAAGCGTAATCGGAGGTGATCCTGTAACTGTAATATTGACTGGTCCATTAGAGTGTACACAACAAGAAAAAACTGAATGCAGTTTAAATTGTCATCAAGAAAATAAATCTAGTGATTGTTTATGTGTTATTGATCATAAAAATGGTCAATATACAATTAGTTTACGTTTATCCAACTGTGGAAGGTATTTGCCAACAAACATTAAATTAATGAAATCAAAATAAAAAATAGTTTAATTTTATCCATCAAATATCAAACTAAACTTCTTTTTGTTTTGTTTGTTTCAGATATCGACTTAATGTTCATATGTTAGGCCGGCCAATTGCATTTAGTAAAATTTCAGAACACATTGAATTTTCCGTCACTAAAAATATCAATCCTATTTGTCAATATAATAATAAACCTGCTATGCTACAGCCAACTTCCATAACATTAAATTCAGACAATTCTAGAGTAAGCAAAAAATTTTTGTTTATTTTTCATATATGTAAGATTTTTAATGATTTATTACTGTTTGAAAATAATAATAAAACATTTTAGTGTTTTAAAGTAATAGTGAAATAAACTTTCATCCATCATTATTATTTAAAATTAAAAAAAAATATTTGTTATTTATTTTACAATTGTGTGTTTGCTTGTTCAAGATAGGGTCACTCACATATTTATTCTTTCATCAGCCATCTACAGTGTTTTACATTTATTCATTTTTAAATTTAAATATAGGTATTAGAATACATTCATGTTTTTGATAAAAATTTATCATTCATAAAACATTATTTTTAGGTATATGTATTAGATACTGGAAATTGCCGCATTAGAATTCTCGATACAAATTTGAATTATTTGAGTGATGTTCAAAATGATTCTATGCGTGGGCGTTCATCAACAGGCATTGGGTTATTGAGCGATGAAACATTTGTTACAGTTAACTGGCGTACAAATATCGTAACTCAGTAATTATTTTTATTATAATAATTTTACTTTGTAGTATGATATTAACAAAACAATTTTCAGAATGAATATAAATGGTGAAACATTAAAACCCTGGTCACATTCAGCGATGGTCGAACCTATGTGTGTGACAGTAGACAAACACTACGGCCATGTATTAATTGGAGATTCATCTTGCAATATACATGTCTTTAAATGTGCTACAGGACAGCATCTGTTCACAGTAAGATTATAACAAAATCTATCAAACCTACTAGTTCAGTAGTCAGCAACCGGCCGGCCACTTCAGGCCCGTTTGTCCCTTTTATACGGACCGCTTTAAACTCCAAAGTGTTGAAATTAAACTTTACAATACATGTATCAAATTTTTATTGTTTTCCAGCTTTAGAACCTTTTTTAAATTTTAAAAATGTGAGTCCAAAAAGCTGCCACCATTCTACTAGTTACCTATGTATTTACTGAACAACAATTTTTATGTGTTTTCGGTTCTTATTTTGGATCAGACATAACAGTTTATACATTTTTTAATTCCTTTGATTTTTATATGTACATAATTTAATTATTGAATACCCGGTTTTTTTTGTAACCAATAAAACTTATTTAAAATTTTAATATAGTAAATTTTTCTAGTAGGTACTTATGGTATAAAATTAGTTTAGTAACAAATATTATTAAAAATAATATTTATTTATACTTTTTTTTTTAAAGATTGAGAACAAAAGTAATCAGAAATCATCTGATTGTATTGGTTCTTTTATGGCTATTGGCAAAAATTCACAAATTGTTGTGATTTCCGGCAAAATTAAAACTGAATCTCATTCTTTTGACATATATTCATGTGAAGGCGTTTATGTTCGATCCATTACGGTTAATTCAACAACTGATAAATTATGTAAGTTATTGTTTTAATGAATTGCAACTGTAGTAATACATGTGTTTTTTAATTTTATTTTTCTAAAATGTGATTTAGTCTACTTAAAATAATAATTGTTATTTAATTTTTACCAGCTTTACAGTCTTATAGTTCACTGACAACTTGTGATAGTTTTATTTTGGCTACAAGGCGCCATTACAATTCATATGTTATTGACATCATAGATTTGGATTCTGGCCAATTAGTAAATACCATCAATTCCAATTTGTTTAAATTACGCCGTCCTGCTGGTATGGTTGCATTTACCGAACCTCGAGGTTCAATAGCAAACGAAGATAAACAAATTTCAAATTGTTTGTCTTACTATGTACTCTTGACTGATATTGCTGCAGATGTCATAATCAAATATCAGTTTTTTTGATTTTTATCTACTACTTAATTAACACAAAATTCTGATGTACTACTTAAATTTTAACTTACAAAATAACATTTGTGTCTTTTATTTCTATTTTGTGTGTAATTTTTTTTTTTTTTTTATCATTTTGTTTTGTTTTAAAAAAAAGAATTTATTGAAAATTGTATTATCATATAAGTTTTTAAATTTTGCATGCTTAAAAGTTTAAAATTTATCCAGTTTCATTTGGCGTATACATACTTGTACTAAAACTTAATTTGGTCAGACAATCACACATTTTTGAAATTAAGTTTGTCAATGTTTAAACAAGTCCATTAAAAATAAGTTGAGTTTCGTTATATTATTTTATAGTCTACGTTTTCATTTCTGTAAAACTACATTTTTGTAGAACTTTAGGTAGTCAAAAGTTTGATATTAAAGTATTAAGTTAAACTAACAAACTTAGCAACTGATAAATTGCATGTTTTTAGAATATATCATTAATTTACCTAATTTAACTAATATGTCTTTGCTGTTCTAGTCATTTTGTTTTTGTTGATACTGTAATATCAATATAACTTTTCTTATATATGTATATATATATATATCTAATTTAAATTTTGTTTGTATTAAAATGATATTTATTTGTGATGCATTAAATTGTTTTGGCTTAATATGTATTTTAATTATGATTTGTCGATCTATTTTCTCACTATCTTGTCTTGTTATTTTGTTACTCAGATATACTTTTAGACACTCTGACAGTAGTAAATATGGAGCGTTGTCTAGTGAACAGTGTGTGTGTGTTTGTCTTTAAAAAAAAGGTTTTTCATGTGAAATTAACGTATTTTTTGGCAAAAGGTTGGTTTATCGTTTTGCATTCCTGTGCCTTCTAGTGTTGCCATCAGTCTGTGGAACATTTTGGAACCAGTCAATTAAAAATAAATAATAAAAACATAAATTTTTTGAAATCTCACCATTAGACTGAGTAACTTGTACAAACATAACTTTAACTGTGTAAACAAAATAAATCTGAATAAAACAGAGTACTAAATATTACAACATTTTATTCTTAGTTTTTTTATTTGCTATCTTACATTTTTTTTTTCGTATTAATAATTAAATTTAACAGTCTTGACATAAAATGGAATGTTTAAGAGTTTTAAATAAAATCAAGAAAACTTTAAAATTAAATATCATTCACATTACACACATTGTCTGACAAGCAAAAATAAACAATGAATGCAATGAGAAATATTTCACAATAACTATGTACAAAATGTTTGAAATAGTGTCACGTTTTTCAGAGCTGTGTACCGAGTTAGCATTTTTCTGGTATAAATCTTTGATAAACAAATTATTACATATTTAAAAAATTTTCTCTCGAGAAAGTTTTCAGAATAGTGTACGCGTACAAACCAACTTTTGACTGCCATCGTTAAGAGACCAAATATGCCAATAAGTGTCTTTCAGGTATTTTTAGTTGAATTAAATTATAAACATTTAATTTATAGAAATTTCAACTAGGCAACTGACAAATTTTTTTTTTGTAGTTCAAGTCATCAACAGTTTGTTATTGGTAACTTTTTTACTATGTACTATTCTAATATTTAAACATTTCACTAAATGTGAGTAATTATATTGTACAATTAGACACTTATTGACATAATAACTAAATCTTAGTTTATTGAGTTTTTTTTTTCAATTTCATTTTTCATCTCCTCAAAATAGGTAATAGCGTTAGAAACAACCACTCGTTGTTTATCACTTTATACCTAATCTACTAAAATTAAATGCGCCTGTGTTTAGCACCTATACATTATACGTAACATTACAAGTAAACATTTGAAATAGTTACACCAAATTATTATTCAATTCTTAAACGTTGACCATACTACAATGATATTAAAAATAATTATTGTACATAATTACTAGGTAGGTATTATCATTATTTATCGACTATAATAATATGTTCTGTAATGGAAACACTTATTTGACACAGTTGTTAAAAATAATAACACTATTAAAAATTTGAGTATGCTTATAAATAAATTCAGTATACTCATATACTCATTACAGAATAATTATTACAGTAACAAAATCATTAAAAGAATAATTATTGTACAACAAAATATAATAATTACATAAAAAAAAAAAAAACATTCAATTATCCAAGTAGTTTTTCAAAACAATTTTCACATAATATCTTGTCTCTTAACTATACATTACGTCATATAAATCAAAGCAATAATAATATGAGAAATCTCATATGAAATCTTAACAAAATCAAAATGTCTATATAGGTAGGTATACTAAACCAAACAAAACGAAAGATTCTGGGAGATTATCAGAAGAAAATAGATTTTCAAAAGTTGTATAATTAGGTAATGTTGTAGATACTATGAAAGAAAGTGTTATTTAATAACCGTTTGTATGGGATTTTGAACTTATGTGAGTTGAACCGTTTCCATTTATGGTGCGCACTGTATTTTTCAGCGCTTGGCGTTTGTTACAAAACCAAATGCGTATCACTTCACGCTCGTAGCCCAATCTGTGTGCTAGTCCTGTGATTTCGGATCCTGAAAACGAAAGCTTGTTAAAATTGATTCAATACGCAATAAAACGTTGCTGGCGTACAGCATTCGGTGAAAAAAGCTAAAAGCAAGTTGGTCCTACGCACGTTATGAAGGGAATTTTTTTTTTTTTTTACCCCGAGTAGAGCCTAATAAACCAGTAGGTGGTAAAGACATTGATGACATTTTAGGTGTGTCTCGGTCCGTATAAGTGGCCGCAGTTAGTTGTTTTTAATAAAATTAAAGACCGATATTAGTTCCATAAACATATTTTTAAATAATACTGAATAATATTCCAAGTTTATTTGTTCATGTCTCATTATGAAACACCACAACAAATGAATGAGTTATTTTAAAGAGACTTTGGCGTCTCACTGTGGCCACCACCTCTCCCTATAGTAATTTTGTTAATTTGATCGTTATAAACATGCGCATTTACTCGTGTAATTGGTGTCCCAAACCGTACAATTATTGAGTCACCGAATCAGCAGCATATTATGATACTTTATAGGGCGTTTCTATTTTATCATTGATTGTTATTTCTAATTTAGTCTCGAGCAATCGTGCCAAGTAAGGATCAAGTCATAACGTTCTTATACGTGCATAATACACCGCATTATACGCAAAATACAAGGGCGTCCGCAGGGAAGGGCACGTAGGGGCTCTCCTCCCCCGCCCCTTGGATTTTTATTCGACCTTAATCGTAGTAAAAAAAACACTCGCAACATTTTTTAAAAATATTTCCCCGTAAAATATTCTTGCAAAAAAAAAAAATTTATAATTTATAACGTTTGTATCGTTTTTTTATTTTATACCTGACGGGTGAGTGTTGCGCTCGAAATGACCGTTCAGCAGTTCTAGGGCGTGGGGCGTGAACGAAGTGCGTCTTTTTCGTTTTTTGCACGATGCTAAGCCATCGCCACCGGCACCGCCACCGCCACTTGACGATGCGGGAACGTTGCCACTTAACAATTCGACCGCCACTGCAGCCGCTGCGGCCGCAGCGTTGTATCTTTGGTGATGGACCACGGGAATATTTTTGCTGTTGCTGTTGTTGTTGTTGTTATAATAATACCTGGAAAACGAGCGGCCGTATGAGAAGACGAGGTTTTAAAACGATGGATGAAACGTGTTGGAGGAACGTCACGAAAAAACCTAAAATCTGCCGGTGTTGCAATAAGTTAAGATCGAGCTTTGTTCCGATGAATCGTCGTTAGAAATATAATATACATTAAACGATCAACAGAAAAAGAACAATACGACGACATAGTGAATACATTTTCACGTGCCTATCGTTTGTTCAGGTACGAACAAAATGAAATTTTCAAACGTACAAAAAAAAAAAAAAAAATGCTCCGGTCAAAAACTATGCGCAGTGTTTGATGAACATTTTATACATGAATGTATACTGTTTTTGCGCGTAGGTAGGTAATTTTATTAGGCGTTTGTTACTGAAACTTTTCGCAAAATAATTTTAAATATAGGACTCAGGAGTGCTAGACAGGTAGAGGCAGCTAGTATACAATACAATCCCTTGAATTTCGCGTACAATATAAAACATGATTAAACTTGATTTGGTTTATCATTGTGTACACGCCAAGTGTAACTGGGAAGAGACAAGTACTACTATTTTAGACAGTTCAATATTGTGGCGTTCACTTAAACCATTAATTTGTTTGTTTGACTACCTCTTATCCATCATCCAATTTTCCAGCGCAGCTGGGTTTACTACGCCCATCATGTTATTCGTTTTGATATTGTTATTGTTGTTGTTGTTGTAAATCGACTTTTTAACAGCGTTACTACTATTATCCATACTATCATACCTAAAAATTAATAGATTAACGTGAGAAAATCGGACATTGAACAATGTTTAAAAAATACACCGTAGATACTCAATAAATCGTGTTAAAAAAAAAAAATTATCGAAAAACAAGTGTTTATGTTTTCAATTAAATTTGTTTACAATAATCGTTAAAATACTTATAGTAAATATTAATATTGGTTTACGAGTCTATAAATTGTAAATGGAGAATTTTAACAAAGGAACACCGAACAACCATAAATCGGTAGTTTTTTTTTTTTTATATAATATTAATTCGTTACTTATTTTGAATTTTGTTAAAAAATTAATAATCTTTTTTAAAAACTGCAGTAGCTATAAAAATTGAACGTTTTAAATTTTCACCGTCGATTTTGTTCCATTTAAGTTACTCATCAATATTATTGTGTTGTACGGCGTGTAATACCAGAATCTCGTAAGTCTTTTTTTTTTTAAACAAGAGTCTGACTGTCCGCGGTTCGTTTTAATTATTTTTCCAATTTACAGATAAATCAAAATGAAAAATGTTCAACCACAACGAGGTATATTATTACGTTATTTTCTCGGTGTCTATTTTTAAATATTGTAATATTTATCAGCTGCTTACATGGGTTGTTGCGTGGCGGCAAGTTGCGAAGCGCACAGCATGTGTGTTGCGAAAGCTCTGAAAAGTTAAGGATGGAAAAAATGTATTAAACTCGTGCACACGTTGGACGTACAACACGTACGTATGGCTTTTGTCATAGTGGCACAACCAAAAGGGGGTAGACTTTGAGTCTACCCTTTGGAGCTTTGTGTAGCGTTAACATTTTTTGATAAATATTTTCTATTTTATACGAACATATATTTTTTCTAAGCTTTATGAATAGTTGGGCCCGTCCCTTCATAAATTTATGGTTGCACTTATTGCCTTTCGGTACATACTATACAATCGATGCGTTAAGTTTTAACGTGTCGGTACTTACGTGCAAATGGCGTTTTGCTGATTATACGCCACAGTTGCATCATCTTCTTTGGACTGTTTTACGTTGCAATTAAGTTGCGAAGTCGGCGACACTAGGGTTTTTATAGTATTGACGTTTGCCGACGACGTTGGAGGCACGGGATTGACGCCATGAGAAGAATGATGGCGTAGCGGCGTTTCTGAAAATAACTCGATTATGAATTTTGGGTGGTGCGTTTCGGATATTTTATTTGCGCGATACGTAGGTACGTAAAAAAATCTGACTTCGGCGCCCCTGCTGTGTATAGATAACGAATCGGAACAAAGTATTTTTAAAAAACCATCGTTGTAAAATACATTTCTCGCTGTGTTTGGAATTCAAAACACAATACTTATTTGCATTTAATATTTCGTTGTATCTGCAGAGTAATGTACGGCGATTTTTAATGGTTCTAATTATAATCGTATCGATAAATTTTCTGTACAGGGTGTTCGAGAAAGAAGGATGGGAGGATTGTTTTTAAAAACATTTTTTCCAATACAGTTGTTATGCTCACGGACTCACCTTCATTCTTATGTGTGTTACAATCGTCATGATGATCCGTCGTTGTAATCGCAGTTGGCCATACAGATTGATGTTGCGTTATATCTGCAGCAGTTCCTCCTGAATTAACGCTGCCATTGCGTTTGAGCGCAGGAGGAGACATCGGCGTCCCGGCGGTTACGTTTGATGCGACACTGTTGGTCGGGTAAATATGGCAATCTCCAATTGTGCCCGTTGGTGTTTGAATTGCAGAAGTGTCTTTCGAGGAGTGTTGTGTGTTGGATTTTTCTAAACTTTCTCCGTTTTTAGCGCGAAACAACAACTTTTGTTGAGGCTGATAAAAGTAATTAAAAAAAAAAAAAAATCAATGTAATCGACGTTTTAAAATTTAAATAGTAAGTATGTACCTTTTAATCTATTCTTGTACTAAACGTATTAAATTATGTTTAATCTATGTATATTGACATACATATACAATATATATTATATATATATAAATAGTATATATTGGCTAATTATTCAACATAAAAAGTAGGTATTGGTATTACAATTATTTTTACTTATAGTCATCAACCATACTAATATTAATTAAAAATTAACTTTTTTTTTATCAAACACAAGCACGACTCTGACCAACAGATTTAACTAGTCTTTGGTCATTATAATGGGGGGGGGGAGGGCCATTGTACGTTGCGGTTCACTCGCATTCAATTCATGCATAACAAGGTGAATAATACAATTTGAAAATTATCAAGAGATTGTTGATTGATATCTACATCACACATGCACGTATAATTTGGTTCTTTAACTTGTAATTAATGTTTAATTTATTTTCATTACAACTCATAACGTGTAAGCATATGCCTAAATTAATGATAATTAACGTGACTGTTATAAATGAGTACGATGTTTAGGTATTTGTGTACAAAGTTAAATTAAACGATACATATATTAGATATAATGTACGAGCGGCGATGACAATAATAGAATTAACACTTTACCAAAAATTTATAGGTTGGCATTTATTTATGAGCTTTTCCAGACCTTTTGTTTTTTGGGTGGGGGATAAGAGATGGGGTTTCGTTAGTAGTTATGTATGATCTGTGCCGATTTATAAAATAACAAGTTTATTTGAATCTTTGGAAAAGATAGTAAAAATACCGTCAACATTTTGAAACGAATTTGCATTAGGCGACCAATATTTAAAACTCATTTTTTAGTTTAAACCCACTTTGAATTCGGCATACAATCAATGGAATATAACCATTACACGACTGTTTAATTGGTTAGTGGTTCTTAAGAGATTTTTCGGATAACACGAGTCGCGAATAAACGTTTTCTGGTATTTCTTATTATTATAGGCCACAGCTAAATACATATTAGAGATTTGAGTGAATGCGCTTTCTATGTACATTAATTGCATTATTCAATGTCATAACTTACAACTGAAAAATGAACGTGTTGTACTTACCGATAAAAAATGGTGTTTTCTAACGGTTTGATCGGGAGATTGCCATTTTCGCCGTTGTAAATTATTGTATTGATCAGCTGCTGCAGTTGTGCAATAGTTAATAAAATTAGCGTCATCTGATAAAAAAAAAAAAAAAAAATTAAAAATATAATTTTTGATTCATAATTCGTGAATATAAAATAGGCATACTGACAATAATTGTCACTATCGTGATGAATATTGTCTGGAGTACAAGTGATGTTAGTGGTTTCATCGGCCGTGTTTTGGTGTTGAAAATAACGATTTTGCTGTAACGGCAACAACGATTGAAAATTTTGATTGAGCTGTTGTCGATTACCGCTATTTTTTTGTTGAGTATTATTAGACATGTGGTACAATAACTGTTGCTGCAACTGTTCTGGATTGGCATTTGAAGCCGAGATCGTGGACGGAACTCCATCACTTATAGGAATCGCCAGTATAGTCTGTGTCATTATACCTGTAGAGGAAAAAATAAAGTTGGATTATTTTATTTTTTTCTAATAGTTTTGCATGTTATTTACTGCAAACCGTGTTGAACCCAGATAACAAAAAAATTTGACGAAGATAAAAATTAAATTTGTTTATACCTAGATAAATATCCAGTTGAAAATTTTACTTTCAACAAATTGAGACCGAGTTGATTTTGAAGTAATTTTTTTTTGCAATGGTCGGTACTTTTATAGTAGAAATATACAATAATATACAAAATGGACAAAACAAAAATTACTAAATAATTTGCAATAATTTATTTTGATTAAAAAGAGATGTGCAAATCTACGTTAATCCTAACACCATATGACGACACTAGATTGTTAATTTTTTTATGCACCAACCTCGAGCTGTCGGTATTAGTAACTGAGCCGCTTGCAAGCATCCCGTGGTCAGTTGACCAGAAGTCAACAAAAGCTGCGGCGATGGCGCTGAGATTTTGTCATCCTGCAGATGGTGCTTCTGTTTATTGTTAATACTCGAGGTAATATTCCAGGGGAACGGAATTTCTGACGGTAGGTTATTACCATTTACGAAATGTTCGTCTTCGTGAGCAATGTTACCGAAACGGGGTTTTTCATCATAACCATCATACTCTTCGTCTTCACTTTTGTTTCCACCTTCTGATGAGCCTAGTTTTTTTTTCAAAATAAACATTCTATACTTACAAAAACCTCAATAAGTTCACATAGGATGAGAAAAACTAAATACAGACATAGAAGTTTTTTGTTTTTAGTTCATCTAATATGTCCGATAGTATATAAATTTTTATAATTTTTCAAATTTCGTAAAAAAGTTACAGCACCAAGTTTTAGCTCGTTTTAAGGATTCTTTCGGAATGTTGGAACGAAAAAGTCGCGTATTATACTTTATAGTAAAAGCGCGGGTAAAAAACGCGTCTTTATTTTCGCAAAGGTTTTCAAATGGGTAGGCGTATTATTAATAATAAATGTACAATGATAACATACTGTTAATCGAATAAATAAAACTTCACAAACCTTGGGAGCGAGTCAGATTTAAAGGCGATTGAGACAAATAATCGTCATTACTAATTTCACTTTTTGCTATGACCGTTGCGGGACAATCAAAATCAGCGCTAACTTCGGACAAATTTTTGTCGTCTATTGTTGTCATTTCGTCAAGATGTTCAGTTGAACTTGACGGTTTCGTTGATTCATCTATTGTAACCATGCATTGGTTAGTTTGTATACATACTATATATTTAACAGTTAAGATTCTGATGTTGATAACTTTTCGTAAAAAAATTATTCGATTTTTTAAAAAATTCTACTAAGCCAATTTTTTTTTCTTTCCGAACAGGTATAATATTATTTTGTTTAATTCTATAAGTAAAAACTTCAAAGTAAAATTCAATACATTTTTTTGTACTTAAATTTGTTTACTGAACCTTTTTTTTTACATTATAAAAGAAAGTACTTTTGTTGTTGATTTTTACTTCAAATCTAGCTCATATTTAAGCTCAGATCAGTAATAATAATACGAGTAGAATATATAATTGCTTGGTTTTTCTTTTTAATTTTATGTGACAACTGATTATGTTATACATATTGTATTATATACGTATATATATGTACCAATATATCCTATATACATACTCGTAATTAACAAGAATACAGTTTTTTTAAGTTTTGGTCTATAATTAATACTTTTTTTTTTGTACAATATTTGTTAAACTCATTATAGAATATTATGTTGATATTATACTTTATATACTTTATATTTTAGAACAAAAAAAAGTGTTTAGCCCTTAACAGTGCACTGTATTTTTTTCAAACATTTTTGACATCAACTTCTGAATCAGGATTGTAATAATATGGAATATAAATAATAACTTACGTGAATATTTGTTGATTTCACAGTCAACATTCTTTTCTGTATGTGTTGAAATCGGTATTGCAATTTTACCATCATTAACTAGCTGTTTGACTGCATTTCCAATTGCTGATGTCATACAATCGTCTTTGTTATTACAACTGCTATTGTCAATTATTGTGGTCTGTCGATAGTTGTCCTGTTAATCAATAAATTACACCAATAAATTAACAAAATCGTTTTTAATAAATTAAAAAAACATAATTATTGTTATAAAATAAATTATACCTAAAATAAAATATACACTACCTATATAATCTATAATGTATATAGCTGGTATTGGTAAACATAAATAAATATTCGATAAATATTCGATGGTTTTTAATGTAGGTACTTTATACTGTCAGATTTAATTTTATTTCATTATACAAATGTAATACAAGCATACAAATTAATATTGATAATTATATATCACAATCCGTATCACATTAGTTCTTCAAACACTAATTTGGCATGCATTATATGTTATAAAACTAAATCAGATACCTATAGGAACATTGGCCTATCTGCCCATTTAAATATTCGGTGGATAATATTGGATGATTCTAACTGTTGAGTCTATCAGCCAAAGTTTTAATTTGTTGTATCAACAAAAAAAATATTTTATTTTATTCGTATGTACCAGGTATATACTAGGTAATATACTTCACTCATTAGGTATTTACTTTGTTTTCACACAATTTTAGAACTAAATTTATTACCTAGCTTATTTTAGTCTTTAGTTTAATTGAATTATTTTGGATGGCACTCTTTACAGAATATAGAACATCAAACAAAATGTGTCTTTTAGTAGGTATATGTCATCTTTGCTACTAGTTTCACGTAGATTAATCACTATTTAATGACCCAGCACACTAATTATTATTAGACCAAAATACTGAAAACGTCTGCATTAATTAAAAATCGTTATAGCAGCTCTCGAACCAAAGCGTGTACGGTTTTATTGTGAATAATCTTAAAAATCAGTTATACACATACAACCAAACAAATAATTGAAAACTAATTATTTCAATTTTATACCCTGGTTTCGAAAATAAATTATTAAATTAATTTATATTTATAAAATAATATTATATAGAAGAAACTAATGAATTAACAAGCAGTGGAATGGAGTGGATTTCGCGTTTGAAAAGGTCTCTGGTTTAAATGGTATAGTATGTTATAACCGCATTACATTAAATTTGAACACAATGATAATTATTGCTAAAATAAATAACTATTCTGAGCGATCTCTACAGTAAATCAATAAATAGCGAACAAATGTAAAATAGCGAGTTCTATGATTAGCTTAAAAAAAAGAAAAAATTATTTGAAATTTGCATTACGTTTGTTGGTACTTAGCTGAAGCAAACCATAGTAATGCTTAATAATTTTATTACCTTTCCCAAAAATTAAAACATGAAATAATATCAATGTATAAACCTGGCCTGTGATTTTTAATATTTTAACTGTTACCAGATTTAAAAATTGGTTGGATAAAACTTGATTTCCACAACACAGCGAAAGTGCTAGATTTTAGAGATAAATTAAATAGTAAATAAATAGGTATTGCTGAGGAGTAACGACAGTAACGTAAAATGATTTGACGTGAAACGCCATCTGCACCATATACGAGAGCATTTTGGCTTACAATAAATAAAATATTATTATTACGCATTATGTACCTAAAACGTTCATGTAATAATATACATTTTAATAGATTTAGACCGTTTTTGAGCAAAATTTAGAACTTGAACATTTTGAATTTCGTACATTTTCACAGACCGTTGCATAATAAAACCTTTTAGATAAATAAATACTTTTTAAATAAATATTTAATACTCTTATAAAAAGATAATAAGATATATACATATTATCCGTCGCAATAACAAAACTTTATTCACGTTTAACAACATATTTTCTTATAAGTGCCGGTTTTGAATTTTGCTAATTCACTTTTGTTTTTTTTTTTTTTTTTGTTTTACTTCAGTTTTTAGCTTTTGTTTATTCGACGTCCTTACAAAAATCAGACCAACATTTTTAGCTATACATTTTCAATAATTACAACTGGAATGAATTCATCGTCGGCCGTATAACCGTATCTGTAATATCAGTTTTTGTCGTGCACGTTATAGTGTATTATTGTCAACGTTTTTTGAAACTTTGGCGTTCAATGTAAAATCATAATAATAATAATAATAATAATTATAATGTACGCACTGCGAAAAAAAAAAAAGGGACAAAAAACAAATATTATTATACGAGACGAGCTGCAGAGGGCGGTGAATTATAAAAACAATAACACAAATATATATATATATATATATACGTATACGTATATCATTTTATACGTGTATTTGGACGGACGGTTTGCCCCAGTCGGACGGACGTGAGCGGAAAAAAAAAAAAAAAAAACAATCGTAATAAATAATGAAATGAAAAAAATATATCAGACCGCCGCCGTTGGAATAATTAATTACACACACACGCTCTTGTTCTCATATTTTGCTCTCCTCTCTCTCTCCTGGTCCTGTTGTCTGTCGGTAATTTTTATTTTTTATAATTCTATTTTTTTTATTTTTTTAAATTTTTTCAACTCGTATTTTATTTTTGTCCTTCATCGTCATCATCACACAGTTCCCCTACCGTTCGTGCATCGTAACACATCGGAGGAACAGGGGCGCTTTCGACCCGCATGGCCACTGCAGTACACGTCATACCGATTATATTTTTAATAGTATACCTATATAGATGCGTATGATAATAATATAACGTACGTTTGCCAAACTGCGTGTACCAGGTACACACTACCAGGGGCGCGTTTCAGTTTCTCCGGGGTGACGAGCTTTCAAACGTTGATTAATGAAAAAGAAAAAAAATTGTTTTAATTAAAATCATTTCGCGCTCTACCGAGTGAAAAAAAAAATTTTTCTTAAAAAAAAAAAACATTTTCTCATTTTAATTTACAAATTCACTGTTACAGTCCGTCCGTATGATTTCGAAACAATTTTGAACGGCAAGGGGGGGGGGGGGCTGGCTTTAGCAGTCGGCTGTTATTGCAGTAAAAGGGGCGCTGAACCAAGAAAAAAAAAGTTTTAAAAAAATATTTTGCACGGCTTTAGACTACAACTACTTCGGTTGAGCAAGGACAAAAACTACGATTGTGTCAATTTTAACAGCGGTGTTCAAACTGAAATGGGTTAGGAGGAGAATATCTACCCCCCTATCAATTTTTTCCGATTTTGTCCACGTAGTGTGAAAAATATGTTTACGATGATTTTTTTTTTTCAATAGAATTTAAGTTATTTAAAGTAATAATAAAAAAATGTATTTAAACGATACTATTAAACTAATGGCATCATCAACGATGAACCATCACTCGAACAAATTTTTTTTTTTAAATTTGCTCAGTTTTATAATCAACGAACCAGAAAAATTTTTAAACGGCCAGAATTATATTCTCGGTTACGTTCTTTCTTTTATTACCCGACAGCTCTGCTACAAATCGTTTTTTGAATATACATACCTATATAGAAAAAAGTTTTCACGCAATACTCGAATAAATAAAAGTAAACACGAATTCAAATTATTTTTATGGTATTCGCAGAGCGCGAATTATCAGAACTTACGTTTATTAGCACATTTTGAAAATTCGCAAAACTTCGTTTGTTTCGTAAAAATCGTACTTTTTTTGGTTTTCCGCCTAACACCGTGTTTTATCGTATACGTACAACGCGTACCTGGTCAAAAACATTAAAAATGTATGGCCTGTTAACACCGCGACGTTACGAATTAGCGAATGTACGAAACTTCGTAATACTGCAGTGAGTAGGCCTCGGTCGGAATTATTTTTTCCCGTAATTTATTATTATTGAATTGAACGCAATACGTTTATAGATACTGCACAATCTCGCCCGAAGTGACCAATTTCGTAGTTTCCTATACTCGTATTATACGACACTTGTCTACAAACATTATTTTCATAACGTTATTCAGATTCAAAAAACAAAAAAAACCGCGTAAGTTCGAAGAAAAAAATCCACCCCCGTCCCCGCCGGCGGTCCCCCCGCGGCCTCGCGGCGGCGGTTGGGGCGGGGGGGCGTTTTTCGTGTATACGACAACTCGAACCGCAACAATATTATTAATTTTTTATCTTTTTCCGTTCGATTATTATTTCAGCACACGAAAAATGTGGCGGCGTTACTGTACTGTAACACGTTTATACGTACAAACTCACCGCCGCCTCCGAGCTTATTACCACCACACACCCCCCAAGCGCAACATCGCGCGATCGACGTCAGCGGCGCCGCTTATTTGAATTGCTAATTACCGCGCCACCTCTCTCTCTCTCTCTCTCTCCTCTATCCTCGCAATGTTACTACTACTGCCGCTGCATGCAGCAATTATTGGATTAATGTAAATGAGCACCGACGGCGTACCCCTTTTTCCTCTTGTGTGTATATTGTATATATATTATTCGCTTTTGTACGTACACACACACACACACACACACACATTCGTACTATTATATACGCGGTGTACGAGGACAGTGATGCGGCGGCGGCGGCGGCGGATAGGGGTAAATAATACGGGGGGGCGGGAATAATGTGCGGCGCGCGAGAGACGGTCTTTTGGGGGGTGGCGGCGGCGTCGGAAGCGAGCGGAAAGCTGCAGTATACCCTTTTCTCTCGTACACACACCTCGCGCCCTTGCCGTGCAGCACCGTACGACGCGATACATAATTATATACTATATATATATATATATATATTATTATGGCTTGCAGTATACATGTATAGGCGGCAGAGTAGAACGCGAGGTGGGCAGGTCGGTGCGGTGGTCGTCGAGCGAGTGGGCGATGGAGGGTGGGAGACGACGGGACGGGTTGGCACCCCAGCAACGCCGCCGCCGCCGCCGCCGCCGCCGCCGAACGGGCTGGCCGCGTCGGGATATATAATTAAAATCCGTCCGAGTCGCCGCCGCCGCCGCCGCTGTTGATTAATATATGTAAATTTATTATAATACAATAATAAGATTACCGCCGGCAGTTCTGCTGCTGCTGCTGCTGCTGCTGCTGCTTATATTTTATACATTATTATTATTTGCTGCCTATATAATATATAATGTAGCCCGCGACGGTGACGACGGCGATGGTGTTCTCAATACGAATCCTATTCTTCTCGAAGAAATGTTGTTACGCGTACATAATATTATTATTACGTTTCGACGTACAGACCGCGTATGACACGTGTAACAGACGCGAGTTCGGCATCCCCGCGCGCTAATATTTAAACACCCTGCGCAGAGACCAAAAATATATCATCGGTTTCATAATATTACGTATATGTATAATTATTGGTAAACAAACGAGGGCGACGACGGTTCGTTTAGAGACTGCGGGCAAAAAAAAATTTGGTCGTCTACGCGCAGGTACATCAATATTATTTAACAGTGGCGGACCGGGGCCTGTAGGGTGCGAATAATATTTTGGGCCTAAATTTTTAACCGGCCCGTACAACGCGTGTGCGTTGAGGTCCGTGTGCGAGTTTCGTCCCAGTCCGCCCACGAGACACAGCAATCTTCGCCATAGAGTTTAGATAACATATTTTAACTACACGCATGTCGTGTACCCTGCGGTGACGGCGATGTTTGGTCACGGAAAGAGACGAAGCAGATATTTTCAGATTTTCTTTTGTAATAATTAATTAGTTTAATTTTGTAATCGACGTATCGCTCGATGGTGTGATAGACCGTGTGTAGCTTATTGCGGTAACTCCATTATAAATCCATTATACACTACTATTACTACGCGCTTATTTTCACAACGTGTAAATACACGCAAACTGTAAGAGTTACAGTTAGTTTGAAGTTGAGTCAATTGAAACTGAATTTCTATACTTGCGAAACAAAAGCTGAAAAAATGTTGGACAAATTCTTAGTTCTAATATTATACTAGCCGACCCGGCGTTGCCACATTTTTTTTGTATCATTTTTTAATGCGTGAAAATGTCGACTAATTTTTAAACGACGATCTGTAGAGGAGCTGTACCACCGTACAATCGAATATTTACTATTACGTAAAAATACGAACGTCGCGAACGCGTTTTCAAAATGTTTCGCAGTTTTTTCACTACGCAAACAAATTATGGCAAAATTTCGAAAAAATTCTTAAATAAGGTATATCTCATGTGCGTTCACGTACCAATCTAATACGTACAGTTGCCGCTCGTACACACTTTATTCACTAGTGTATAAACGTTACGTATTATGTACTTAAAAATGTTGTTTAAACAAAAAATTTCCAAGTATAATCGATCCGAAAACTATTTAGAACGGTGTACAACAATCCCCTCATCGCACCCCCCGCACTTTTGCCACCCTAGTTGCAGCATGCTTATTATAATCGGGTTTGTTTATACGCGTTCGGCTCGTACAAGGACGACGATATCGCGTGGGTGGCCGGTCACAGCTATTGTGCGTCGCCAAATGTGTTTCAAATATTTAAAGATTGCGCGGATAGATACGGACGATACGTATCGTTGCACGCAGTAAAAATAATACCACGTGCACACTTCACACGTGAGTTGCAGATGTGCTGACGGGTAAATAAACAGCAGCAGTTAAACTGAAAGTAGGTACCTACATAAGAGTCATATCCAAAGGGAATTTTTCACGACAGATAATTAAATAAAATAAGAGTGGACTGCAGATGCAGATGTTGGTACAAGTCGAGTACACATATGTACTTATATGGTCATCGGAGGGCGCACGCATACGTGTATAACGATATATCGTATGTGTCATATATTGTTGACGCGCGGGGGGGTGGCCAAAATAAGAGACTACCATCGAGAGTCTTATATCGCCGCGTGGCATCATGGCACCACACGTATACTATATACAATATGTTAAAATCGAGTAAAAAAAAAACCCGAGTATTTTCGTATAGTATTATTAAGTTGTATTGTTCTACGTACAAGTAGTGTATATTATATTTATACGGAGTGTAGACAAAGGTTTAGTCACGAAAAGCGAGTAAAAAAAAAAAAAGAAAAGCAAACTGATAAAAAAAAAAAACAAAGGGAAAAAAATTTTTCATTTAAAAAACGGACATTTTGTTGGTGTTGTGATTTTTATTCGGTCGCGAATCTTACGCGAATCGTACCGTGCTGATTCACAGTTACGTCAGAGTCTTCAAGCGGCAGTCAAACATTGTGATTATATAACTTACGAGTTTGGAAAATCTATTGTTAAATCCCTCCCCGTCGGGCTGTGTCGGCTGACGTTTTAAATAGCGGTTTCGCGTGCGTACGTTCCACGGATGCTATATATTGTGCGTCAAAAAGTGGTTTGTTTACCACCGGGCCGTGAAATACCGATTAGCAGTACCTTTTTAATTACCATTAACGCGACGGTAATAACGTGGACGCGGTGCCGAGACGGTCGCCAATAATGTAAACACGAAAACAAAAAATACGATGTTAACGATTCGAAAGTGAGGGACGTGGCGACAAACAACGCTGCGAAGGAAAACGATTTCGAAAAAGCGTTTTTACAAAAACTTGAAAACGCGGGGGGAACTATAGATAATCGTCCGTTTTCGCTATAATTTTTTTACCACGATTTTTATACTGGTGTTCTGCGCTTTTCAATCGTGTACAGCATTACGTGCGAAATTATAAACACATTTTCATAAGTCTGCTTTTTTTTTTTTACAATAAAATTTCGTACAACACGCTTCTCTGTCGTCGATTTCTCTCTCGAACTCGCGTTTTCGTTTTTCACCGTTGCTTTTCAACCCCGCGGAACAGGAGACGAACGGCCAGCGACCGAACGGGGTGAGCGGCCGTGCGACGTTCGCGGCCCGCGAGAGAACGCGTTTGTGCGGCGCGGTAAAGGGCGGTCGGCGCGGTGCGGTCAGTCTACGCGGCGCGGTTTGTACAGTACGAAATCAGGGTCTACGTGTATACGCGTGGAGGGCCGAATGGGATTATTCGTCCCCGTCCCGTCCCGCCCCGCCCTTGCACTCCCGCGCCGTTCGGTCCACTATGACTATTACGTCATCTAATTATAATACCGTACACCCTTTTCCCGCCGTAACAACTATCCTGTACACCATTTTCGCCGCGTCCCCGCCGGCGCCGGTTCCGTAAACGCCGCCGCCGCGCAGTAGTCCTATAAAACAGCAGTGCCATTACGGTCACCGCCACCGCAATTACAATATATATACTTGTCTCCGCGTGTCCCTTCCTTTCGCGCGCCCTCCCCTATTATACACGCACCTACGCCACGATTTTATTGCGCGCGCGTTCACTACGTCAGAATGTGTACGTCTCACTCGCGCAGTTTATCGGTATAAAAATTTAAATATTCTTTTACACACTATAAAATCCGTATTCAATATTATCAATCTACCCACGTCCGCACAATTGTATATGTATCGAAACGGGGTATGTTCGTCTCAGCAGGACTACTCGGGGGTACACGCTATAGGAGGCCGTACGTAAAAAGAAAAAAAAAAGGGAACGGATCGGAATCGGTGATTTGAATACACGGATTGTGTATAACTTGCGAGTGTTGACGACAAACTTTTTACTTAATATTAATTTATACGCGTACACGATACGATATGTGACGCTCGTGTACATCGGAATGTTTGACTAGTATATACCTACCTTCGTATATACCGTTTGTACTAATTTAAACGGAAAAACATAATTTCTATCCGCGATGAAATTTTCTATGCGCGCTCTGCGCGGACCGCGTCAAGCTCGAAGTAGGAAAAATTTACGATTATCGACGAGATCGACATCGTATGTATAACGTTAGTCGAACAATATAGCGTCTCACCGGTCGAAAGTTGATTTCAAAATTAAAATACCCCGTAACGCGGCGAGTAGAGGCACACGAAGCGGAAAACGAATTCATTTCGAATTCACAGCCGAGAACGTATTGTTATTACAACGGCGCGCGGTTGCTCTAAACAGACTACACACACTTAGGACAAATTACACGATATTAATTTTGCACGTCGTGCAAAAGTGTTTAGAATCTAAAAAGTGCGCGGCAGGAGTCGTTATTCGGCCGCGATCCCGTACAATACCGAAAGATTCGACTTACGCGTCGTCCGATCGCGTAGTTTACAAAATCCGAGCTGACTAAAGTTATCGCTGTCAACGCCACGAAGCTGCGCCACGGACGACGGAAGGTCCTTGCAGCATTTTTTTGTTTTTCTTACGGGTCATCCTCTGTTGTATGCGCGTACGTAATATAAACGACACATTTTGTTATTGCAACGGTGAGGAGAGTGGAGAACCGCCGCGTGGACCGGAAAAACTGACCTACCCTTTTAAAAAATCCGGCGACACTGACACTAACGGCGGGTAGGTAAATAAGATCGGGTAAAGCGAAGAAAACGCGGCGTCACGTTGTTCGTATTATACGTGTTACGTTGTGTGTATCGGCGCGTCGTCGCCGTACCCTTTTTCGCGGGGGTGAGAAAAATTACGCCGTCATTGTCGTCGACCCGCCAGCGGAGCACGACATCAACCTATAACCGATAATAACTTGTTTCCAAAACGGCGAGATCTTTTACGCGACATTTTAATTTCTCCGAGCCGCGTAATATTTACACCATCGATTCGATCGATGCTAAACTATATCATTACATTCGATATCGCGACGGTATAAAACACATGAACAGGTTTACTAACGTGTATTTATATAAATACCGATCGAATCGATGGGCGAGAAATGCGACTACAATACAATGGCACGCGGAACACTCTTTTGTGCGTACTTTTTCGTACTTTTTCGTTATACGTATTTACGCACCTTTTTGTCGTCGTCACGCGGCGGCGGCGACGGCGGCCGTTCGTCGCTCGCAGCAATTTCGCGGTGGCCGTTCTCCACGCTGTCCGCGGGCTCGTCGTCTGCACCTCGGCGGTGGCAAGGGTGCGGTTTGCGGTGCGGACGGCCGTTGATGGCGACTTCGACGTCCGCCGGAGACAGCAGACGGCGGCGTTTCACCCCGCAGTCGACGTCGGACGACGAGTCGTCGTCCGGGCGTCGAAGGTTCGCCGCTGCAGCGGAGGACGCCGAGGCTGGCGACGGTGGCGATGATACTTTCATGGTTCACGCGGCCCCCGGAGACTAACAGCGATCTATCTCATGGACGTCCTGAAACACACGGATCACTGATCAGCGTCATGATTCGTTTTAGAGCGATCAAGGATCATAATCGATTTAGTTTTTCCGCGACAATGTGTCCAAAACAACAGGCGGAGGAGCTGGCTGAAACTTTTACGGGTAAAATTTGTACAGGTAAAGGGTACTACAACAGGGTTGGTTCGAGCGATTTCGAATATTTTAAAGTTCTACGCTTAATTGATTTTTTTAGTAATTTGTTCGATAAAAAGTATATTTTCGACAAAAAGTTCTAAGACTTTAAGACCCGAAAATTTAACAACATATATACTACTAAAATTTTTTACAATTTTTTTTTTTTTTAGTCGTAAAGTTGGAAAATGATGTCGAAAATCGGACACATATAGCTTTGACTTATTTTTAGAAAACATTTATACGTAACTCGCTGCACGAAAAACAGAATTTGCTATCTGCTAAAAAAATCCGTCCAGTAGGTTCTTGGAGGCGTAGTAACAAAATACTGAAAAACGGTGTGATTTGGTTTTAACAATGAACAAATATACTGTGCGATTGATACTTTAAAATCGTATCCTCAAAAATAATGGCCCAAATGATTTGAGATTTTCACGCGCTTTTCAAATTAGTTGTACGATTATCGGAATTTTCGGACCATTTTTATTGTTAAATTTGATCAGGACGACTATACTAGACGAATGAGCTCGCTCAGAATCGTATTTTTGAAGGCAATGATTTATCATTTAGATATTAAATAATGCGTTTGAACCACAACTTCTAAACTAGTGTGCCACCTAAAGCGTAGTCAAACTACCCACGCGACCTAGAGTATTTATTTTCGTCCGCGGTGGTGTATTGGTACATTAGGCGTGTTTTTGGGAAGCCGGAAAGTAGGTGGACAGGTATTTGCTGTTCAATCGCTCTGATGATTTTTTTACGTAACGACTAAATAAAATGTTTGTCCTTATCCGAAGTGAACTGCTTTTAAAGCTGTTCGGAACATACGGGGGGGGGGGGGGCCTTGAATCTCAGCATAATATATTTACCGCAGTAGGTGGGTGGTACCTATAAGTGTTTTATTCTTACGGTTTTACCGATTTTTATTTTATGTATGCTAGAAAAACTGAACGTTTAAATACATTAAATACGACATTTGTTGTAACTAATTAAAAGAATATTCCTGTTTATTATTGAATTTTTTAAAAAAAATCTTAAATTCTTGTTTACTCTTTTAACGCAAGGCCCAAGAGATGGATATTCCTAGAGATATTTTTGAAGGAAAACTTTTGACACCACATTTATATTAGTTCGTATCGAATACATATTTTAATTAATTGTTTTTAATTAACTTTTAAACGTCGCTGCAATACGAGAAACGAAGATTTTTTAGCGCGTCCACCAGAGTTTTTACGCGTCGTGCGCACCACCACGTTTTGATGAGACGCTAATAATTTGTCCGTTTACAATTTTATTGGTTGATAATGCGTGTATTATGCCAATTATTCAATTCTATTATATTATTTTTATAATATCATCGTCATCATAATCATTGTAGTTTACTTACCCGTCATCGCTGTCGTTAAAATATTAGAACGCATCGACGATGTAGTAATAATAATGTCTGAACGTTCGCTGCCGGATAACGTCAATTGACTACCCCCACTACTTTTATTTCTCCGCCATTCCAAAATTTACAATTACTATTACAATTACGATTATTGTTAACAATAATGACCTTTACCCGTAGTTCATAGACATTTAAATAGCGACCACCCCGTCCCCGCTCGATTTCTCCCACCATTGTCATAACTGTTGCGCTAAAAATCTCCACAAATTAATAATAATAATTTTATATTTGACGTTGTTAATATGTTTATACACCTATGTTACACTTACAAACATAATACGTCATCACGCAGACATCTCTGAAATTTTTATCTTTAGAAATAATTAATTATTAAATGGAAAAAAACATAATTACGCTAGGTCGGTGGTATATACCTATCATTTAAACCCTATTACACACACACACAAACACACAGATTTCTTTATATAACTCTTTACGTACATGTTGCACTACCTATTTTCTTTTAGTCGGTGAGCAGCAGCCTGGAGGCAAGTACCACTGCTTCTCGAACTCGTAATTTTTAAATTATAATTATAACTTGTAAAACGATGTGAAATCGATTATTATTCTTACGATGATGTTATTATGAATAACATTACGTTTATAATTAAGTAGCCTACGTTGCACAGTTGTATACAATAAAGTGTGGCGTGGTCATTATAATAATAATATTATTATTATAATACTAATAAAAATGAAGATAGTAATAATAATAACGATTTAGATTTTCCTGCGGACCACGGTATCCTACGTGCTAACGCACGTGTGCGTAGTATTATACTTGGGCGTATAGTAAACGATTAATTGTATTATACACGTAGAATGTGTAAAAGGAAAGGCAATTTTGATCGAAAAACTGCTCGTAAAACTGCTCGTAGTAATAATATTACAGCATATCGTACACTTTCCAGTGCAAAATGCGCGTTTTGTCGAACGCGTTGGCTCGGGGAAAATTGTTTACGAAAAAAACATTCGAACATTTTAACACTACCCGGCGATTTCCCGTGGCGGACACGGTCGAAAAACACAATTTTTTTTGTTAGGTACACGAGCGAGGGTCGATGTCGTATGGCCCCGGCCACACACGTACGCGATTGATATAAAATTAAAATTTTTCGATCAATAATTCGAGTTGGGTGCGCGCGACTGTTGTTTAGGTGTTTACGTTTTGTGTGATGAAGTCTGCAGTTTTAGCCCGACTGCAGGTGCATTATTACGATCGTCGCAATATCACTTCTTCTGAGCGGCGGGTACATAAAGGCACCACCCGCAGACTCGCTGATGTTCCACCGTAAGTCCCGACTGCTATATTAATTATAATTAATAATCGTTACTACACTGCCACGAGAGGCTACTACATCAACGATATTGTCGACTACCATAAAAAACTTACAGTCTCCATTACGTTGTATAGCACACCCCAACAGTGTTCGTAAACCAAACCGAAAGAAAAACGGTACAGCACAAAAAACCAACTACTGCACGTCTGCGGTGCGCGACGTAAATAATTTCGCGGCCGTGGCCGTCAATTAATTAATCAATTATTATTATTATTATGGTAATTGTGTCGGGTTGCCGAGTTGCCGAGTTGCCCCCCGTATGGTCAAAATCGATGTCCTCCAAATAATACTGTAAAATATATACGGTACAATAGGTCCCCTGTTTGGGACCGCGCGTTGCAGCAACGACCTTCTTATGGCGTGTACACAATTAATACAGTCGTTTATCTCGTTTCGTCGATGAAACAATCATATAAAAAAATCCCGTTTATGCGTGCGACTCAATCCGAGGGACGTGTCGGAGGAAAAATCAAAAAAAAAAAATCTAGTTCTGTAACGTACCAAACCCGCCGAGAGAGCGTCCTGCCGACTGTACAGAATTAATTCGACGGATTACTGCCGATCCGGACGTACGGTTCACTCCTCGGACAAAACTGTTATAAACATTTCTTTTTTTAAAAAATATCGCGATCACGACGATTACGGAGACAGACACAGACAGAGCAAACGCGCCGCGGCGATGGCCCGCTATCAACTGCCGGTCGGTCGCCACCGGTGCTCGGCGCTCGGCTACCATACAACCCCGAACTCCGAAGTCGTCGTCGGCGTCGGCTGCGGCGGAGACGATACAATATAATAATTATAATTATTATTACGTCGGCGCATGTATAATAATAATATTATACACTCACGGCGCGCGCAGCACACCCGTGTAGCCGACGCCACCACGCCGCTGTGTTTTACATTGTAACAATATTATTATTGTAACACTACGTATAATATTGTTATGGCGTACGTTTTTAAAAAAACGTTACTCTCGTATTATTATTTAATAATTCGTAGTACCCGCAAGAGCGCTGTAACTACTACTGTAGGAGTGTTAAAAAAACGACACGGGTATGACGGGGTTTTGACGAAAACGCTGTCGATAACGGAATTATGGCCGATTAGAATGTGTGCGCGCAGACCTGGTACCGATATATTTTGACGATTCGATATTGCGAGAAAAACAATAATAACTAATTATTGTACATACGACGTCAAGAAAGGCGGGTCCACCCCGGACCCGTACCTTTTGGCTTTTTTCTTGGTCGTTATAAAAAAAAAAACACACACAACATAAATTTAAAAAAAATTCGTAATATATATTTTACCACCCCCCCTCCTACCCTTACCTATATCTATATGGGTCTTTGGAAAAAATTAAATTCCAAGAACGAGTTATACAGTACGTATGATTATGGTGATTTTTTCGTTCTTCGGTTACGGAAAAATCGTAAAATTTTAGTTTTGATCATCAGTCGTCTGCAGAGTACCCCCGTAATGTACGAGATCGTTTGGTTAAAGTCGTTGTATTATTGTACATTATTAATTAGCGGAAGTACGCGAACGAGAAATGTCTAAAAGGAACAAATATGATCATCATATCGCTTGATAATTTTTGAAATCTATAATTAAAACGGTTCGGCCGAGTAGTCCGAAATAATGCAGAGTGGAGTGTCGGATCGCCGCACAGCTGCACGCCATATTAGTCGAAAGACCATCCTTCTCTCGAGAAGGACGGTCATCAAAAGCGAACGCGTGTTTTCCCAATGGGACGTATAATGGGCTTGAAAATAATTAAAGGCTCAGTAGTTATGGAATTATAGGTCTAAAAGCAAACACTTAAAACTCGCAAAAGTGATGTCTGTACAAACCAACTATAGATTAGTGTTTATTCAACGTAAAACTAGTGAAAAAGGATAGTAACAAGACAGGGGGGCCAACTCGTACTAAATACAGGTCACTGTTTTCGGTGGTTCTCCTAATCGTGGTGAGTCAAATATTTCACCAACAAACAGAACATTTCAAATTTCCATACTCGGGTCAAAAGTTGTCGTAATAATAAAATAATTTGACATTTTTGTCACGTTTGTGCCTCGCCGATTTGAATACTTGTGTCAACACTCAAATTTATTTGAACCAGTTCTCGCTTCAAAATCAAAAGAAGAAAAACAACAAAATAATAATTGTATAATAAAATCCACGTCTAAAAACAAAAACGAACCGATTACTAAAGATTTAACCTACAACTAGGAAAATATGTTGTTAAACTTGAGTTTTTTTAAGTTTTTCAAGCTTTAAACATGATAATTGCACGTCTTATTAAACAAAACCGGAAAAATATTGTAAAAAAAATACCAAAATAAAAATACTCTGAATAAGAAGAAAAAAAATATTAACTGTATCGTGTCAAAATAATAGCATATATAACAAATTTTTTGAGGCTTGTGTATCAAGTCTTAACTGTGAAAACTACGTGATTAATATTAAACAAAACCTACGAGACAATTAACACTTTAAAGCTCCGAAACAATTGTTTGTCGTATAACTGTTTGATATTTTAATGACGTTTAAAATCCTAACCGTTTCGATGAGTGAAAATTTCAATAATTTTATTCAAATTTGACAAAATAGTTACGATGTAAAAACGTGTAAGTATAAATCAAAATTATGGAAACTTATTTTAAAATGTTCAACCACATAATATATATATATATATTAGTTATAAGACTCTAAAATGAAAATTAAACGTTATATGTAAACAATAACTGGAAAAATAGCCACATTTAAATTCCAAAGTTCTATTAATTTTACGCATAAATATTGACGAAATTCGTTCCTTGTTCACTGACAATAATGCATTTAGTAGTTAGTAAAATTATCAATGATACATGAAAATTTCAACTCATTCAGGAAATTTTGTCCTGTCGTTTTTTAATATTAATTCATACCTTGATAAATAATCTAATTTCAAAAAAGGATTTAAATAAAATAACAATACATGCCGTTTACTATCTTTAAAGGTACCGTAATTTGTAAAGATTTACCCAAAAGTTATAATAGAAAAAAATGCGTCATATCAACATTCTCAGAATCTAACAGACCATACAAATTATTATTTTAATATGGTAGACTACTATTAAATAATGATTAGAAAAAATTATTATCTATGCTTCTAGGGTGTATTGTACAACGTATTAGACAATAGTTATTATAAATTGTGATATTTTTTTTTTTATATTTTATAGAGTGTAATAAATAATCGGTATTGTAGTTCTGTTTAAGTCAAATACAAGTTTCCCGGATCACAATACGTAATAAAAAATATAAATAAATAAATAACCTCAAAGCATGTGAATAGTACATGACATCTTTGACTGGTAGAATAAGGGTCCCGTATAACACTGTAATTTTACTAGCTAAAATAGTTCATATTTCACGATAATTATTTTACTATGTTGTGTTAAAATGACTTTTATATGTCGTGTTAACAATATTGTGGACTAGGGCATATGTTTTGTTTGTTACACAAGTTACCTATTTTTGTTTCATTTATGATGGATATATATTAAAACACAACTTGTATATCATTAAACTATAGAAAAGTTAATTACATACGCTATAAATCAATAATTATACTCGTACTTTCTCTTTTGAAAAAAAAAATTAAATACCCGTATATTTTTTGTAGCTATACCAATGTTACTTTCAAGGTTCTTATTCATAAATATATAAAACAATTTATGATGTTCGTCAAATATATTATATTATATATATTTAAAGCAATTTAAAAAAAAAAAAAAAAAAATTTAGAAAGTGCTTTTAACAATAAAGTGAAATTTTTTATTGATACAATTTAAGTATATTACGTATACATATGTAAAAATATTCTAAACTGCACTAATTTATAAATAGGTAGGTAAAACCTAAAAAATATTTGTTATGTAATTTGTTTCAATTGTTAACGGTCTTAGCGATCAAGTAGTGACAAAATGATGTTTTATAGGTGTGATAAGTGATTAATGATAAGAATCTATTTTTAGGTTATGTTAACAAGTAGCATGTAATATATGAGTAATGACGAGAGAGCACGTACTTTTTACTTTTACTATTTGAGAATGTTCATGTTTATTCAGTACTCACACACTATTAAATAATTAATAAATAAAGAGTTCACACGTAGAATTATTTTATTCTAAGTAAGATGAATCATGATATTTCAATATTTAGAATTTATATAAGTCACTAAACAAAATTGTATTCTTAAAAAACCCATAAATATTAGTTAAACGTATAACATGATTTTAGGCCTTTTTCATTATAAGCAAGAATAAAAATGTATTTTGTTTGAAACCACATCTAAAATTGTATCTATTAAGATTAAAATGGTTTTAATTAAAAATGTATTTCTTTTTATCGATTGTTAATTTTTTATAAGTTGGGCTGTGCATTCCACGACTCGGTAAATGATGAAAGGATCAAAAACATTGTCAACATCCAAATCATAAAGGTGAATAAATAAAAAACGAATTCAATGTAAAGACGTGAGTTTTCCAAAAAAATTGATTTAACCTAACATTTTCATTTTGAGTTGACGATAATATGCAAATGTGCACGACCCTGCATATTTTGTTGTAACTCTATACACATGCATACGTATATGCATTGTATATAATTAGTATACCTTTTAGTTGTAACTGTTTAAAATTATATCCTTTGTATGTAAATAAAATTAAACATAATATCCGTTTAATAACTCTAGTCCGGATGCACCTAATTAACTTATGAGACCCAATAGTTTTTTGGTTTCTAAATGGTTGGTATGATGCAAAGACAGTGTTGAATTCAAAGTTATAGAATTTAAAGGTTATATTTTAAAGCTTGAAATACTTTTAATAACAAATTTATTCAAGTATTAAAATTTGTAAATTTGATTTAAAAATACTTCAACTTTTAAAATATAACCCTTAAATTCTATTTGCCTAAACGCTTTATTTCAAGTTTTATATGGATTGATTGAAAAATTTAACTCTAAGTACTAGTAATTTAAGAAGTCACACACCAAAACTATTAGGTAGGTACGTGTATTTCTGTAAGTAAATAAATAATTTCTAATTATTATTTGTTTGGATTATTATAGTTTTTGGATTGTATTGTACAGCAGTAGCGTATAATATTACAAAATTTTCGATTCATTTAAATATCTTTTAAGGGACTGAAAATTGAATTCATATTTTGCATTTATGGTTGACATTAAGTAGTATTTATTACTTAGTCTATAGGTTAGGTGATTTTGTAGGTGTTCAATGCATGTTCTTATTATACTGGTATATATTATACGAATTCATTATAATGTGGTTTAATACGTATAACAGACACTGTGGAGTGCAGGGTTAGGTTTACGCTTAAATATTTTATTTTATTAACTTTTAAATAATTAAATAGATACCTTACTGGAATTATGGTCTGAGAAATTTGATACTAGATTGCCGTCGAGAACTTATATTAATATTAATTAGTTTTTAGAAAATTAAATAGTTTTTAATTATTGGCGATTAAAATACACGACAACTAACTTGACCCACGGCGTTTGGCTGGTATATTATAATTTATATCTATATGTTGTATGTTCCTTAAATTAATAATTCAATGAAGTAAATTGAAACTATAATATTTATAACTTTGTGATGGGTTTAATAGAGAAATTACGAAAAAAGTATATGAAATGTTATAATTTAATGGTAATTCAAATAATTTTTTTTAAATATTTTTGATGGACATAACATTTTTAAGCCAGTTCTACTGTACATCAAAATATTAAGCTTTATCGTAAAAATAATACATATTTATACTTTTTATTTCGAAAAATTAGACTAAAATCTTAATAAAATTAATAATACTCGCACATTAATGCAATATTGTTCAATATTAACAAACTAATATGACGTTTTCGATTTAAAAATTTGACACACACGTTGAATATAATTTAAAAATAAAATGTTTTTAAAAACGCGTTGTTTTAATAATTATTAGGACTAAAAAACATTAATTATATTTTTTTAAACTTCAAATGTGATGGCTAGTATTCAACTCTGAGTTATAATGTTTTTCCAATATATAAAGTACAACGGTTATTGCAAACCGTGCAGCACTACCATTGATATTATATTATATTATACTTTTGTAATTTTATTAGGACATTTTTTGTCGATTGGTAGGGGTTGGAAATGGGGTGGAAAGCTAAAAAAACAATTAAAAAAAAAAAAAAAATGACATTCCCCTCCGACGGATAACCCAACAAAAATATTATTTATCACCAATGTCGTGGCCCCAATATATATAGACAGATAGATGGACGCTGGACAGACACGTAATAATTTTGCCATATAATATATGTGTTGTGTACCGATTACTGGTTGATTAATCGTTTTTTATAAATGCGGCAATGGTCACATATTATATTATATTAACGTTTAACAGAAAAAGAGAGAACTGGAAATGATTACAAATAATTATTAATTATGGAATATCGGTGCAGCCTGTGATTGGCAGCTACTGAAATAATAAATTCATCAATGTGTAGAAAATTATAAAAGAAAAAAATTAAAAAAAGGTTTTAAAATTAGAATTTTTCTACAGTCAGATATTATTGATTATTTTAATTGTATTTATTGCTTATTTAGAAAATAAGTGGCTATATTTTTATAATATATACCGTTACCTATACATTGATAGCACTGAAGCATTGTGACTTGTGTTATGAATTATGATAATTATGAAATTATAATGCTTGGACGTTGTTCTTCTAGAGCGATTTATTATATTTTTGTCATAAATTTAGTTTTGTAGGTACTTACTCGTATATATTTTTTCGTATAGTGCAGTTTATTTTACTTTTTATCAATTTATAGTAGTGTTAGATCTATGTCAGCGTCTGATCCACAGTTCAAGTTACTATTTTAATGTCGTAGGTAACAACTAACACTTGCAGTCCAAACGATTCTATTTATTTCAACGTTTATAATAAACTCAAAGATAAATCTTACTTAGGTATTAAAACAATTTTGAAAATACCTATTTCAATTCGATTATAGTGCAATAATAGCGCATAGCTATTACCAATTATGTTGCGTATTTTAATTATAGATGTTTACAATGACGATTTTTCTACGATCACATTTTCGGGTTAGGATAGGTTAGGTTAGATTAGCAGTATTCCAATCTTTACATGGATGATACTATAAAAAAGCTCGTTCCGAAATCGTAATTTATTTAAAACTTTTTTTGAATAAGTATACGATTTATTTTTTTGTTTAGTCAAGATCCAAAAATGAAAATAATTTCGAAAATTATCTCCAAATGACTGTTCAAACTGACAAACGTTATTGGAATTGATTTCTGGAATTTACACACGTTATTGGAATGGGATGAATTTTAAAAGTTTCACAAAAGTTTTAAAACAATTCCAGCGAAATACGCAACCAATACTGTATATAGTACGGTGTATAATATGGATACGCAAGTATAATTTTGAAGTCTGAATCATGGTTATAAGCTATACCATAGTAAATTTCAATTTGTTTTGCATTGCATTGTGTGTAAGTTTGGTTGTTTCAACTCGAACGCTGTAGTGACAATACGTGAAAAATGTAAACCATTTTGAAGTTAAAAGTAGAACGTTTACTTAACGATTCGTCGAGCTCGTTTCAAACCGAATTCTCGTCAAAAATTACTTACCTACCGTTGTTTGCGCACATTTAATATAAAAAATGTACACATTTAATAAAACAGCGTTGTGTAAGTTTTTTACGTATAATAAAATTTAAAACGAAATTACAGTACATAAAAATCCTTATTACAATCAATAGTTAGATATTATTGTAAGTACAATTTTACACGAGTTTACCGCGTGTACTGTAAAATAAGACTCACAAGCAACGGAAGACGATATTATTATTATCATAATAACGCATACTTCATGTACACCTATATATTACAACAATATAACAACAAGTTTCCGCCTAAACGTGTTTTATAATATAGGCTATTTTAATACCTATACCGTCTGCACGTATGTCGCGACGAGACGTGTTTTATTTTACCGAAACGTTGGTGGAAAACTATTTTAATATGTTATTTTTGTCGTTTCACGTGTTTTTTAACGTCTGCAATACTGCTATAATATGCGGTAAACAGTGTCTATTTAAGAGCAGGAGCGGATCTGATATTACTACGGGGCGTCCTCTAACGAATAAACAGACGGATAAGTATGGACGCCGTTACACGTAAAACAAAATTTACGAAATGTTTAGCTTGGCTTTCGGTAGAAAAGGACTTGTTTTTTCAAAACGCGTGGCAAGAACACAATGCTGAGACGAAGGCGTTTACTACATTTCCGCATACGATTTCCCAATAGTATTGCGCGCCCGCTGATAGCATAGATAGATACCTACCGTAAATTTGTAATTTGAGATGGACGGTCGTTTTCGTTTTTTCGTTAGGCGATTTTGTAAACATCGACGTACACGAAATCCGCGTTCAATAATAACAATCTGATTTTGTTGGAAAAACAGAGATATTTTCCGGCGTCTCGTTCGTGAGACACAGCCGAAGCTGGGGGTCCCCGCAGGTGGTGCACCACCACCAAACACGCCACTACATTAATAATAATAATATTGAAGTAAAAAAAAAATTTAAATTTTCTCAAAACTCCGCCATCGCGGCCGTCGCCTCGCCGCCGCCGCCGCCGAATTCAAACGCGTATCCGCCGCCGAACGTGTGCGGCTGCTGTTCCTTGCTTTCCTGCAAAGTGGACGCCAGCGGTGCCCGGAAAGGGCTGTGGCTGCTGTAATCGCCGGTGCCGTCGAACCCGTTGGGCGGCCCTTCGTCGTCGTACCTGGACGGCAGCTCGCCGCCGTCCTCGTCCTCGCGTACCCTGTAGTGCTGCTGCTGCTGCTTCAAGTATTTGGGCTTGTAAGCTTCGCCGCTGTCGTAAGGGCCGCCGCCGCCACGGCTGAACTGGGAACCGGGACCGCCCGGAGCGCCGAACAGTCTGCGACAGAAAACGCGCCGTTTTTTTTTTCTTTTTAGATTCCGAACGCGTCAGCGGAGAATATGTATGAAGAATATTGTTTTTTACGCGACAATGTTTTTTTTTTTTTGTTCCTCTGCAGCGGGCAACTGTTTAAGCGTGCAAGGATTGCTCCGATTTTTACGTTCAACGCCTCTAAGGTCCGCCGGACCGTATACGTTTATCGGGAGTTTTATTGTTGAATTTGGTGTTTTACCAGGACGTTACTACTATAGACAACTGCCGAGCTCAAAGGCGACCATTGCCGCCATTCGGACATTATGAAATGATGATGCACCGCAACTTCTAATCGATTCCGTCAAACTGCCCGCGCGACCCAGGGTGATCCGGACTTTTTTTTTATAATCGTTTTGTTCGAGGCGAGAACACGCGCGCAGGGACAGTCGTTGGGGGCCCTTGGTCTACTGACGTGCGGGGGGCCCGGCCTATGCACGGATCGGGTTTGACGCTGCTCGGAGTATTTAGGTGCTATTAAACGTCTTTTAGTAAAAACACTTTCTTCCGCGTAGGTCCGAGTGAACGAAAATCTGGCCGAAAACCTTTGAGTTTTCGTAATAGTTTTTTCGGCGAAAGTTCGATAATAATGATTTCGGAAAAATTGTACCGAAAATTGCGCGGGAACTCCCGATTTCGACAACAAAACCCCACGTACTCGAGCTATCCGAAACGATTCGCGCACAAAAAACGTCTCTTAAACCGTCAACAATTATTGTGTTATTGTTATTATTGTTAGGTAGGCACGATAATAATATATTACGATATTCACCTGCTCTTCGCCGGTCCGCTGCGGCCGACGGACGACGGCTGTTGCAGGAGCGGCTGCACCGAGACCGGCGCTTTCGGCACGTGATCGCCCTGTATTATGCGGAACCCGTCCTTGCCGGCCGTGTACTTGACCGAGATCTCTTTGCCGTCCGGATCGGTGTACGAGTACGCGCCAGTGCGGCTACCGTCCGGCCTGATCGACTCGCCCTGTCGCAGACCGTTGTCGGCCGCGAACGCGTACTGGAACCCGCCGTCCTCTTGCAGCGCCTGCTTGTGCATGAGTATCACCGGAAGCTGGTGCCGGCCGCCGCCGCCGCCGCCGCCGCCGCCGCTAGACGATGGCTCGTGGCCGCGGAAATAGTCGGCCGAACCGCCGTCGTCGTCATCGCGGTAGCCGGCTGCGCAGGACGCGGCGAACGCGCCCACCAACAACAGCAGACTGCGGGTTGTCGCCTTGCGGCCCTGCGATGATTTCAAGCAAAATTATCGTTACGTCCGCGAATCGCTCACGCGGTTCATTGCCGTACGATTTCTAACTAAAATTGTACATTTACACAACCTTCCAAAAACAGTGGCCACCGTAACACCATAACATGGAAATTACACTGAAATCGGTTGTGACGTTTACATAATATTATATCGTATCATAGTCTTGTTTGTCGAGTATTGTTATTGTGCCTAGTGTGAAACTCTATGAAAAAAAAAAAAAAAATCGTGTAAATATTCTTTAATAAATGTCATTAAAACTCGCTGTTAGGTTGTTTGGTTGTTTTTTTTTTTTCTAATAAAAAGAATAGTCGGTACTTTCAGGTTGATTAAATTAAATTGTTATTTACTTAAATATATTAAAAACGTTATTGAAAAAAAAAAATCACGATTTTTCTATCAACAAATGGATGTAAAACTGTAAAAACTATGATGCAAAACACCGATATTAATAATATTATTATACATATCGCACTGATTTATACATCAATTTATATTATACTATCCCGGCAGTTTCGAGTGCCATTGTATACGATTAAATCAATTGTATTAAATAGTTTGCGCTTTTATAATATTTATTTAGTTCATTGTACATCTTTTTACAAGCAACAGTATCCTATACATAAAGATAAGCTAATTTTTTTTTTTTTTTATCAGAAATTCGTACATTCACACCCCTTTTTTGCTGCACTGCACTCGGGATATATTTAATTCATATTTTGTATAGGTTATTACACCCATACAAGTTGGAATTAATCACTGATTAACATACATACTATAAATAGGAAGGTACACGCAGTATGTTTTTACGATAATAACTATAGTTAATAATAATCACAGTAACTAAACATTTCCTTTTGCGGATAGAATAATAATTGTGTAAATGTCGATAAAGCGCCACGACTTGGTATAGTTTTAACAATATAGTTACTAATAATATTACAGTTTTCAGCAGTAAATTAGTAAACAAAAGATAACGCGTACCTAATTTAGATTAATTAACATGATTGTCAACTATCTTTATCCTAGAGTCGTTTAATTTATATTTATTGTTGGCTTACAATTAGTAACAGTTTACGATTAGACCGTAATGCGAGCGTGAGAATACGAATGAGCGGCTTTCATGAAAACAATTTTCCTTAAAGGCCGAAAATGTAATAAAACCGTGTTTTTCAAATTTAAAATGTTTAATTTTTATTGGGTCTAACACGAAGTGAGTGACACGCATATAATTGTAGAATTTAATTTCGGGAAAAACTGTTTGGTTTGTATTCTCTCTACAACGTGTTGCTCATACTTTTGGCACACTTATTTGGCACTATTTTCCTCATACATCTTATCTACTAATAACTTTTTTTTTTTTCGTACAATGAATTTTGAAGATAAATATTTTCATAAATCAGTTGGGCATAGAAAGAAAAGGCCACGATTTTCTAATTTATAATCTAACAAGAAATAGTTGTACACAAGTTAAAACATAAAAATCGTCGATTTCGGTAATACATCTATTGTTTCCCGGTTACGATGCAACGAAACATATTTCGTTCTCGGGCATGTACAGAGTGTCTCACCGTGTGGAATAACATTTTATCTATTAAATATTTTCAGTATCTGTTTTCGGAAAATCGTTACAATTTTAAAAAGTCATATTAAATAAAAATAATTAAATTTTGGTTTTTTAATAATTACAATTTTGTAAATTAAAAACAGCCATGTTATAGGGCCGATTTTTACATATAATTCAAACGTATGGGTAGTACACCTATCTATAGTTTTATAATTGTTTGTGTAGGAAATAATGATTTTGCCGAATTTTCGAAAATGAATAACTCATTGAGTTAGGCGTGTCTAATTGGTAGGCATGTGAGAATTTTGGGCATGCAAATTTTAAGAAAAATCGTGGCTATTTCGAGTTTACAAATCACTTATTAAAATAGTAACAGTTTTCCAAAAACCGATTTTGAAAATATTTAATAACAGTTATTCCCGGGGTGACACACACGCACACACACACACGGTGACGTTATTCTAAAAATTATTCTTTCGTCTAAAAATACGCAGGTATATACGTCAATACGTTTCAAGTATGAATTAATTATACGATAAAAATCGATACTTTTTAGTTTTTTGGTTCTTTACTACTATCCATCGCGATGAGTACGAACGCGCTCAAAAACATTTTTCATTGTATACCTTTTTTTACGCACGCCAGTGACTATTGCGCGCAGACTCGATTCGTCTGTTGCGATCTTAAAAAAAAAAATGTATATACACGTATACTATACTTGTAGAACAACAGAGAGAGAGAGAAGTATGGAAAGAAATATTGGTCGTTAAACGAATTTTCCGGATTATGTTTTCGACTTGCCGCAGTCGGACGCTTTCGCAATTTAATATAATATGCACGATAATAATATAATGCAACACTTTTTCGACGACATTGTCAGCGTGTACACCCTGAGATATATAGGTCCACAAAACGTGCGCGTGTGTAGTAATACAACGAAAAATACGGTGGTAATAAATAAACAAATTTACCCATTGTTATTTGTGTATGTAATAATAACGTACACCAATAATACAATATATATGTACACGAATGAAAAGAAGTGTAGTGAACCGTGCGCACTGCACACGTCGGCTGCGGCGACGACGGCCGGTGGTCTCGCAGATAGAAATTTTGCGCAACAACGTTATTGCGGCAGTGGTCGCAGCGGCTTATAACAACGCGATATTATTGTATTATGTTGTTATTATTGTACAACACAAAGCCGGTAGTGTTCCAGTAAGCAAAAAAAAAAAAAAAAATAACTATATTTTACTATCGAACGTGTATAAATAATAATAACATTAATAATGTGTTTATGTAATCTAAAATGTGTCGTTACGTGCGGTAGAAACAAAATATCGTTTGAACCGTTCGTACTGCTGCAGCATTTTGCGTATAAAACAATTATTATGCGTGGCAGCTGTTACCCGTCGGGCCCCATACACATATATAGTATACAATACAATTATATAAGTAAAACTTATTATTATAATTGTTTTAGATACTGAACGTCAGCGAAGAATGTATTGTTTTTTTACAACGACTCTTCAAATATAACGGTTTGAAATTTTCACGCGCTATTCAAATTTATATTTTTTTTACACGTTTATCGGAATTTTCAAACAATTTTTTTTTGTTTTATTATCGTTAAGTTTGTTTTTACCGTGACGTATACTGGACGACCGAGCTCGCAGATTGTGCTTTCAGATGTTAAATGACGCGTTTGAACCACGACTCCCGAGCCAGCGACCGACCCGAAGCGTAGTCGCTACCCCGTCAAACTACCCACGCGACCTACAGTGATCCCGGCCTTTTTTTAAATCGCATTATACGTATATTACGATCAAACAATCCGACGGGTCGTTATAATAGTAAAGTGTAGTAGGCGCCGTTGTTATTATTGTATGTTGTCGGTTGTGTACTTCCTAGTGATCAAAATATATTTACACATTTTTGTCGTCTAATAATGTCTGGTACACGCGCGTCACAATCGTGAAACATACGTATCCAACGAGATGTTCAGCGGTTCGCTGCACCAAAAAAAAAATTGTGGTCGACCCACATTATTAGCGTATACACTTAAGTACGCTTGCGTCTAATGCAGTATCGTGTAGAACTCTGTCGAACGAAAGCTGCTAACTACCAAAGTTAATGTCATTATCGACTTGGCCAATTTCTGTTGCGTGCAAACAGCGCACACGAGAAGTACCTAAATATTATTAATGGAAGAAGCTAAGTCTATTATAAGTAATATATATATCGTTATAATATATTAAATATAATCGTCGCGCACGTTTGTTTTGCCAATACATAGTATTAATTCATCAATATATTTTCGATCAGAATTATTCGGTTTGATACACCGCGCTATCACAAATCACATAATTTATTCATTCACTGATATATGGGTACGATTTAGACTTGATGATTTTGTGTTATTTTCGGAAAAAGACAAAATACCGTGCAAAGTTGGAATTTTTGGCCGAACGCAATTGACGATGTCGATTTTTTTCTGGCCATCGACAAATACGACAGAAAATCGCGAGTATTAAGCGATTCAGCAAAATATACTGTATTTTAAAGTAGGTAATAGTCGTTGTATGTTACGAAACACTGTTGTTTTGTTATGATTACCCCATTCATCCCAGTTCTTCCGGAGTGATGATAAGTCCGAACACACCACACTGACCCATAACAAATTTTTGCCAAAAGTCCAGTACGTCCAAAAGTTTAAATACACCTATAGTTTTCCATGTCATGATATGTACAATCAGAGAATAGATGAAATCAATACGATACGACTCGCTACGACCCAAATTGTTTGTTAACGTAATAAAAAAAAACGTAGACGTAAAACGTCTAACACCATCTTCCATCGCATGTACAAGAAACGTGAACATAGAAAGTTAGAGGGGGACATCCAGATACATAATTTTAAGCGTAGTCTTAATAATAACAAGAAATGAGCATAATATTAATAGTAATAGTTTTATTTTACATTTACTTTACAGTTACAGAAAACCACAAAAAGTGTTTAGTACCATTTTAGTGTCGTAAAATATATTAAAACTGTAATATGTAATTCAAAATTATTTAAATGAGCTCGGAAATATTTTTTATGAGAAAAAAATTTTTTCGGCAATCATTTGAAGGTTTTGTTGTTCGAAATAGTTAAAAAGGTTAACCTACCAAATGAATTTATAAATAATTTCTGTTGTAAATCCATTCTAAATTAATTTTTATACACGCCAAAAATTCAACACTTTATTGCTGCGGCAAACTTTAATCCGTTTGTTCGATATAAATAATTATAAAAACGACACTCACGACTTACGCTTTAAAGTATAGGTACTTTGTACATTATTCAAAAAAAAAAAATTAGTGCTCTTGATATTTTTATAACAAAAATATTCTATCTAAATACCGCGATGAATAGAAATGGTTTTGATAGGTTTAAAAAAGTATATACTTTAACGATAATGTGCCATAATAATGAAAAAATAATGTATACAACTTACAACGCTCGACTTGGTCATGTTCTGTTACGGAGATTTCGACGTAGCGCAAAGTCAAAACAATTGATTAAAATGAAACTTGTTACCGTCGTTCTTTTGTTTTGGTTTCAAACGCGAGTTTACCTATACCGAAAGCCCCACAAATCGTCGCGATCGACGTGCAACAATGTACGTTCAAAAGTTTTATGTAGACGTATAAAAAAAATGATCGAGTGAAACCTCAGTTCGCCAAACTCGTGTCATAATGGTACTTATTTTCTGGTCGTGGCCCGTTTTTATAATACCACCATCTAACCCCTCCTCCGTTCGGCTGAGCGCACGGTTCGACCGTTACAATCACCCTGTTTTAACGATCGAAACAGGTGGCGGGAAACAGTGTGAAATAGATAAATAGATAATGTGGTATCATAATACCTATAATGCATCGTTGTCACAACAGTATAATAATCATATTGGTGTATAATTGTTCAATAACAGTGTATTTAAATCGTTAGGTTTTTTTATTTTTTTATTTTGTCGTGTGAAAAACGATATCATAACGGGTCTTTGGAAAAAAAAATCGGGAAAATTAGTAGGTATCTACAGAAGAATTTTGTACAACTCGCAAATACGCCGTAAATCATCAATGACTTGATTGCTAATTAAAAACTATACAAATCGTGGTATGGAAATATATATTTCGATTACCGAAATCAATACAATATTTTATAAAATAGTACGTCGAAAAATATCGAATGACTCGTATTATTATATACGAGGCTGCGCACAATAAATCGTACAACGATAAAGCGCCTACTTTGTTTGTCAGTTTGTCAGTAATAATTGCACAATATTTTCGAAATGAATTTAAATGACAAATGGAACGATTTTCAAAAATATTTAATCACCAGCCTATTTTCATTAGCTTTGTTGTACGTATATTATATTATACTCATCTCGGACTGTATTTGTGCAGAATTTGTTTTTAATTTTTTTGTTTTTAGTTCTCCGTGTTATCATCGTTTACAATACTAGGTGCTTACGTGTAAGTTTAAACTTGCGAACACGGCGAAATCGTGTATTCAGAACCTATTTCTTTGATCGATCAATATTATGTCCAATCGATTGGACTTGTTTTCGATATTTCGTAAAAACAAAAATATACGATTTACGTCTCTACCAAACGTACCTAATATAATTATTTACTTGTGTATTATAATTCAACTCGGCAAAGAAATTAAACTTTTGAATTAACCAAATTAATTTTTCGTTTTGACACGAACCTAGAAAATCAAGGAAAACTAAAGTACGCCGATGAATCGCGCGCATCCAGCAGGGAGGAGAGAAGACGAGGAACCCCCCTCAGCACTTAATTCGTCACATTCATTTTTGTTTTAACAATTATACGCAGCCGGAATTTCTATATTTTTTTTATCACACCAAGAGTCGTTTCAATAGTGAGGGATAAAAATGAGGGGAAATAGACTGAGATGGTGATCTCAGAGAGAAGAAACCGAAGTTTATTACTTACTCTTATTGAACGGGTGTGAACATTAACGTTGAATAGGTAAAAGAAGACCGAAAAAAAGAAATGGATGGAAACAATCGAAGAAGATATGAGGGATGTGAACGATCGTGAATTGGGCGAGGTTGGCCGACCCCAAATAGTCGGGATTGTTGGGAGACAGGCGAAGAAGAAGAAGAAGAACAAGTTTTTATTCGTGGACCGCGGTGTAAAATGTAAAAATTCGGTTAACGTTGTAAAAATTATTAAAAGAAAACAGTGTGTGTTGCCTATAATTATTATTTTTTTTACGAAAAAGTCCGGTTTTCTCCAGATTTTTTCTCCGGACCGTTCGAATCGCGCCCATATAACGTAATACGATAACGCGATCGACAGGCAATCGACCGAGGGGTTTTCCAGCAGTTCGGTCGCCCGCGAGATTTATTATTCATATTCTGTACACGGACGGACTCACCGAATAAAAGGATCGCCGACAAAGGTCTCAGAATCGCGCATACACAATCTGTAACGAATCGTTACGCGATTTAAATATTTCAGAACAAAATGTTATCTCTCTCTAATTTTGTGTATCGATTCCGAATTTTTTCGCGCTTTTCAAGTAACGGCCGGCCGCCCTCCCAAACGGAGTCGGTCACGCGTCGTGCGTATAGTGTACAATGTGTACCATAAAATGTACTATACTATACTGTACGACTCGCGGCGAAATTAATTTTACATCGCGTTATTCGGCCCATAGATAGGCTTGATGTGTGTGTCTAATACGGCGTGTGTGCGGTAATTTTTTTCATTTTTATTCTCGGTATTGTTATTCGCTTGCTTGCGTCGTACCTGCGTGTCCCGCGAGGACGTAAAAAAAAAAAAAATATAATATAATATTTTCTTCGAGCGCTAATCTCCTACGCGTTCATCGGCGTTCGTCGGCGGCGACGGTCTCGGGTGTTACGCAGCAGCCGCGAACGGACCGTGAAACGCGCGATAATGCGACGTGGTACAATAATCGTAATATCGGTTTTTGACACACACACACGTCTTGGGCCCGCGAGAACAGGCGGCCTTGTACGGCTCGAGTGTCGGAGCACACAATAAAAGTGTCGATATTCGAATGCTGATTTTTTTTTTTTTGGATTCCGAGCGTGGCGAAGCGTGTACATATATATATATTTTTTTATTACGACAAAGTTTTGTTTTTAAATATCGTTCGGCGGTGCAGGCGTCCTCCTAATACCTATAATAGCGGCACCAATAGCTAGAGCTTTGAGGGTGGCGCCTCGGCGCGTGTTTATTAAATAGGGCAACGAGTTCTCCGTAGTGCACAGAGTTATCGCCGTAGCGTGTTGAATATACCGTAAGAATTTTAACAAAAAATAAACAATAAATTTCAAAATATAAAGCGATAACAAAAAGTATAAAATGAATAAAATTTTCTCTCGCTTTTTTTCGGCGCCGTCTAAAATTTTTCGTTTTGTACATCATATTTATCTACAGGTAATATTATTATGTCGGACGGCAGCGGATCAGAAAAAAAAAAAAGTGGTTTTTTTTACTTTATTTTATACTTTTTTGTTTTTTAATCTCAGTATCGACGTTAATCACCAACGATTTATGGTGGCGCGGCGTTTTTGCCGTGACAACCGGAAAAAACGTCGTTTCATTTATCGAAAAGTCACAGTGCCTCTCACGTTAGCTATGTAAATGTCCAGTCGAATCAGACTTACGAATTCGGAGTCATAAGGGCTTGGTTTTTAAGACGTCCCTTTTTTTTCTGCAGAGATCGATAGCCATAAATAGTGTGACGTTTTACACTTCGAAGCGTTGATGTAATACTTTGTTTGTAGATTTTTATATGCTGCAGCAGACTCCCGAGTATATCATAATTTTAATTATAGTTAGCTCCAGAGCCGGATTAAGGGGGGGCTTGCTGGGGCTGCAGCCCCGGGCCCCACCTACTGTAGGGGCCCCGCAAATCTTAGGAAAATTTTTTGAAAAAAATAAAATTTTTTTTTGAAAATATTTGTTTTAAAAATGTATTTTTATTCAATAGCTGCAAATATGTATTTCTTTCGATTTTATTTTTGTAACATCATTGCTAGACTTTTATATCAAAGGGCCCATAGGCTCAAGAATGGTTGGGGCCTATTAGCACGGAACCGAGTCATCTACGGAAACAAAAACGACTGAACCGATCCAAGCACTGTTGGTTTCTAAGCACAGTGCGGCCAGTCAGTGGCGTAGCTGAGAGATGAGGGGCCCCCCTTGGAAAAATTTTTTTAGAAAAATATTCTAAAAATTCTCTAAAATTCTAGAAAAGAGTCGTATCTGTTGTCAGATTTTTAAGCGAAAGAGGCCTTCCTTTCAGAGGATCAAATGAACTTATCGGCTCACCAAGAAATGGAAATTTCTTAGGTGTAATAGAATTAATTTCAGAATTTGATCCTTTTCTACAAGAACACATTCCAGTTTATGCAAATAAAGGTCGTGGAAATGTGTCATACTTGTCAAAAACCATTTATGAAGAGTTTATAGAGGCTATGGCTAAGAAAGTTATGCAACACATTATAAACGAGATTCAAACTGCTAAATATTGGGGATTAGTTTTAGACTCGACGCCTGATGTATCACACGTCGACCAACTATCTGTAGTTTTTAGATATGTGCTACATAATCATGTTTATGAACGATTTTTTACTTTCCTTCAAATAAAAAGCCATCAAGGTCGATCGATGTCCGACGAAGTACTGCATTTGCTAGATGAGCACGATATCAAAATTGAAAATTGTCGAGCACAGACATATGATAACGCTCGAATTATGTCTGGCAAGTACAAAGGACTTCAAGCCTGCATCAGAGAGAAAAATGAGCTAGCATTTTATGTCCCTTGCACTGGACACTCATTAAATTTAGTTGGCGAGTGCAGTGTTGACGAATGTTTGACGGCATCTAACTTTTTTGGAATTTTGCAACAGCTGTTCACATTTTTTAGTGCTTCGACGCATAGGTGGGATGTTTTATGTAATAAAGGAGCAATTGTAAAAAGCTTATCTATAACAAGATGGTCTCGAAAATCAGATGCTTGCAAAGCTTAATGTAATAACTTTGAAGGAATTTGGAAAGCTTTAGAATCACTCGAAAATGATGTCGATCAAAAGCGAGAGGTGAGACGAGAAGCTTCCGTTTTGAAAACTAATATTATTAAAATAGAAAATTGTTATATGGCTGTTTTGTGGAATTCTATTTTAAATCGATTTGAGTCGACTAGTCAATACTTACAAAGAGTAAGTGTAGATTTAATAACAGCCAGTAAAATGCTAGACTCGTTGGTGATCTTTGTTCAGAATTTACGAGGAAAATTTCACGAATTCGAAGATAAAGCTAGAAATCTTGGTAATATTGATAAAACTGATTATTCAGACTCAATAAAAAGAAAAATTGTCAAGAAACTAACCGATGGAAGTAAAGAACGAAGTACTCTATCAGGATTTGATAAATTCAGGGTAGAATCATTTTATTCAATAATTGATAAATTAGTAGTTGAATTGAAGAAAAGAAGCGAGGCTTACGGTTATATAATTGGTAAGTTTGGATTTTTGCAACGATTATTATCGATCGAAGATGAAGAACTTCAGATAAAAACGAATGAGCTAGTTGACATGTATAACAAGGATTTAGATCTAAATTTATTGGATGAATTTAGGCAGTTCATTCCCTTACTAAAAGAGCAACCGGAAAATAAATTCACCAGCTCAGAGTCCTCAAAAGTCGATGCAAAAATTCTCATTCCATTGAAAGTATTAGATTGGATTGTTGATTTCGACATGCAACAAATTTTTCCAAATGTTTTTGTTGCATTTCGACTACTACTTACGATTCCAATCGCCAATTGTGAAACTGAGAGATCGTTTTCTGTGTTGAAACGCATTACAAATATGCATAGATCTAATGACTGATTATAGATTATCATCATTAGCAAGACTGAGTATTGAAAGTGAAATTCTCCGATCACTTAATTTTGATGACATTATAAATGAATTCGCTGAATCAAAATCGAGAAAAAAATATATTTAATTGTTAATTTGTTTTAATAAAATTATTTTTCAGTGCTTACATCTTCGTTTTTACTTTTGTTCCTGTCCAAGGTACTCAGAATATTTATCTGCTATCAAGCTCTCTATGATACTAGGCTTGGGATATAATTACTTAATCAGGGGGCCCCATTTTATTTTTAGCCCCAGGCCCCGCAAAAGCTTAATCCGGCACTGGTTAGCTCAGTGGTTTAGTTTTATGCCAAATTAACAATTTTACGTACCCACGTATATTTAGTTTAGAAAATTTTAAACGCGCCTATGAAAAAAAAATACAAACAGCATTCACTAAGCTTGTCAACAGCAGCACACTGCTGCGCAGCCACCGTGCGATCCAATTAAAAAATATTTTCGAAATCAATAATTATTTAACTATCGCTCTAATTAAATGTTATTAGGTATGCTGTATTCTGCGTGGCAGGTCGTTTTATGATTGGAAATTTAATCGTAAATCATTTTACATTTTGTACTTGTAGTGGCGTATTCGCAATCGCTGGGAGGGTTCCCCGCCCCCTCGAAGTCTGGCCAAACCAAATTTTATTATCTTATAGACAAATCACATAACATGTGCTATTTTTAATATGTTTAATCTTAAATCAAAACAGATTTGGTGTGTAAACACTGTATTTTGCGATGAGTAACAAGGAATGTAATGATTTTACAATGTTTTTTTTTTTGGTTATAGTTTCTTGAAATAATATTAAAAGATAGATCTACAATCCTAGATATAAGGATTTTTTAAAAGTGTTTTAAACTAGTAAAAATTTGAAATCCGCACGTCATTACAAAGACTTTTATGCGTTTACATTACAAAACTTTGAAATTTTTCAATAATCGCAGACATAATATAATACCTTTGATTTTTAGTTTAGAGTATCAAATTTCAAATGAAATACAGACATCATATTATATTTCTATATAAAACTTTTGAAAACTACAACTGGCTTACTGAATTTCGGTTTATAAATGTTCTTTTGTTGTTATTTCTACAGCATTAGAAATTATGATAGTTTATGAAACGTAACTGAGTTAATTAAGTTTGTTCTGTTATCGTTTCATGTTTTACTATTTTTGAATAAACGTGTGTACATTCGTTGATAAAATAATGGTGTTTTTCAACGACTTTGTACACTGTTAATGAATTTTTCTGCACAATTATATTTTTAAATAAACTATTAAAAAAAAAAAAACTATACATTACACAGAAAGTAAAACTCGTGAGCGACATGGACGTGACTAACACAATATAATATTATAACTACAACGTTTTGTTTTTTTTTTCACTGATGAATATAATATAATATAGTATATGTTTGTACGTGTATTTTTATTCAAATATATCGGCATAACTATTATCATACAGGTTCGAAAAACCATAAATACATAGAAAAATCTAACATAAATATTCGATACAGACTACTACAATATAATCATTATTATCTAACCGACGCGACTGTAGTAATATTGACTTGAAAAAATAAAATTCATAATTAACGCGTAAAACCGGGTAATTACAAAATAAATAGATTGTATAATAGACTCGTACGTTTCTAATAATATGAAATAAAAATGGGTATAATATAAAATCGTGTGTAAAATATAAAATAGTGTAATGACGTGTTGGTTGGTAGTCGTCGCAGTCGTCAACCGTACGACACCGTGTATCCCATGTTGACCATGAGCGAGTCCTTGAGCACGGGCTGCAGCGTGCGCTCCATGTGTTTGGCCAACAGGGACCGGACGCCGCGAACAAACACCTCTTCCATTTCCATCAGGAGATGGTCTTGGGCCTGAATCTGCGGGCGTGCTCCGTCGGCGGCGGACTGCAACAGCAGCGCGGGATGATGTTGCGCGTGCGGCTTGCCGCCTTGGTACTGTATCCTGCGGAGCCGAGGTTCCGGCCCGGGGGGAATCGCGTTGGTGACGAAACCGGCTGGACCGAACGGCCTGGCGGCCGTCGCCGCGCCACCGCCGGCGTGCGCCGCGGCCGTTGGCGCCGCCAACGTCGTGGTGTCGAACAATCGCGTGGTGGTCGGCCGCCGCCGCCGGCCGGTGACGCGATTGTCGCCGAGTTCGGACGAATCGGCGCCGAACCCGTCGTCGTCGTCGTCGTCCAGATCGATGTCGAACTCGACGTCACCACCTGCACCCGCGGCTTGTTGTAACAGCCCGTCCGCGTTCGCGCCGTCCGGCCCTTCGGCCGACGCGAACTGTTCGAAACGGTCGGACGAAGCGGCGACCGGCGCCGGCCGCCGTTCCCTGTTGGCCGCCGCCGCCGCCGCCCCGCCCACGCAGTTGTACGAGTGGACGCTGACGTACGCGGTCGCCGGATCCGCGTCTCCGGGCTCCGGATCGATGAACGTGGCCGTCGTGCGTATCGTCATCGGAGCCGTGGCCGTCAGACGGTTGTTGGGCGGCGATTTTTCCGGCATGTTCATCGGCGCGGCCGTGAAACCCAGACCGGCCCGGGGCCTCAGCCGAAGCGTCATGTCGCAGCCGGTCTCGCCGCCGCCGCCGCCGCCGCCGCCGCCGCCGTACAACAGCCTCACGGAGCCGGACACCATCAGCGGCCTGCCGAACCGCATTCGCGCTTCCAGCGTGTTTCCGGCCGGATCGTAGCGGCACTCGTCGACCCGGGCCCAAGAACCCTCGCCGCGGTGGCCGGAATCACCGCCGCCGAACGCTGACGATTCGGCGGCGGACGCGTCGCGCGGCGGCATCACCTTGGCCCGCATTCCGGTCACGTACATCTCGGCGCCCGGCGCGGTGCGCAACCGCTGGTGGAGCGCGTAGCCGGACAGGTCCATGTAGCCGAACGACAGGCCGCCGTTGGGCCCGCGACGGTGGTTACCACCTGTCTTGGTGCTCGCCGACACCATCATGTCGCCGAGCGCGGACTGCACGCGGGCCATGCACCGGCCGTCCGCGGACAGCGCGTTCGACGACGACCCGGCCGCCGCGGACCCGTAGTAGTGCTTCTTGTTCAGTATTTTCGGCGCGGACCGTTTGCCCATTCGTCGCGGATCGCCGTTCCGTTGCACGGCGCTCGACGCGTCTGTGAACAAACGTCGTGCGTGATCCGAAATTATTCTTTTACTGTTCTACGTGTACGCGTGCAGCGCCGTGGCGAAATAAAAAACTGATCGGAGGCAATGAAACCGGGGCCGTGTATATTCTCTCGTCTTTCCCAATTTTCGTGTTAAAAACCGAACAAGTCGTGCGAACTGACACTGTTGTACGGAGGAGAATTAAAACTGTAATAGGGCATACATGTTTGTCACTATCCCCGTTTCTGCTGATGGCGGAAATCATCTGAGACGCTCCCGGGAGGCGATAAATCATAAGAAACTCTGATAAGAATCAAATTGTATATTTTTCGAGTCGTTCATAGATGCTTCCGGAAAAAAAAAAAAAATAACGATAGAATCACTTTTGGAGGGCCTTACGATGGCGACGCCACTGCTCTGGGAAGTATTCACCTCGCCACTGCGCATACACTAGGTAGGGTATTCGTTATTATAACTATAGGAGTGGGGTGATTTGGTAGGAGCCACACTAATAGATAGTGAAGGAGCTATACCAAATGATAGGTACGTTTTGTAATTAAATAGTTATGCCATGGTAGAGTTGGCTGGAATTAAATTTCAATTTTTTAAAAATTTTAACACCAAGTTTTAACCGCGAATGAGTTCGTCAAATTATAATCATTAAACATAAGTAATATTATTCGTCCTGATTATTATTGCAATATGTCTACAATAGTCGAGTGAACCATTGATAATTTCACAGCTGTTATCAGGGTATAAATCTTAAAACTGCAGGCTCTATTGAAGAAATAACTAATAGATGACAAATTTACGAGGAGAGATTGACCCCGTCCCCCTTAAAATACGCCATTGTCACAGTGTTGTTTGCTTTTAAAAAGAAACTTTTTCAGTTTTTTGTTTCTTATTTCTAAAAAGAATTTGTCCCTTTCCTGGTTCCTTGAAAGAAGCGACTTGTTCTTTTTTCGTTCCTAGTTTTTTGTTTCATTGATTTTACTTATTTTCAAGAATATGTGCAACGGCTTACAAAAATTTCTATTTAAATTAACAAATACGTAACTTACTGTCGTTAATCACTATCGACATTTTTATTTCACGACTAAACAAACAATTTGGAGAAAAAGAAAAAAATAGACTAAAACTAATTGATGATTCCGTTCGTTTTCTTCAAAATCGGTTCCAAGTTTCCTTTCTATAAAAGAATGCGTTCCTCCTCGAAACTGGTCATTGGTAATACTGTATAGATAATGATATTCGGCTGTTCAAAATACTCTTGTGAGAAAATGTATGGAATTAGTTTTTAAGTGTAGAATTTTCGAGCGTCTTCTATAACGTTTTCCCCGTTTTGTTGGTTTCAATTTTTGAACGAGCAATTATTATTATTTAAATAAAAGTTGGTGTAAGTCGTACAGCCACATCAGCCTCATTGCCAGAGAGTTTAACTTATTAACGAGTAACAGATGCGTTAGTTTTTTCGTCATTCGATACTTGCCATAATTATTGTATTATTATTATAATAATGTACATAATTAATGATTGTTGACTTACTCATTTTGCCGCCATAAATTATGCCGTCGTAATACGGGCTCTGTTGAATTTGGTGATAATCAATAGTGCTTAAAACTGCCGCTAATGAACCGAAACCGTGTCCGTGCTCGGCTGCCGGCAGCGACATAACTAGCAAAAATGTCCATATCTTAAGCGCCATCTGTCGGTTCGGATTTAAAAAACACAAAAAAATGATCGTATTATTATAGCATGTGACGACGAGAAAGCCGCAATAAACGTAAAAAAATAATAAAAAAGTCGAATTAAATTTTACGTTTCAAATTATAATTTCAATCTCTGTTCTAATAACCGTCAACTTTTTCCATTCCAATAATAGATTTTTTTTCATCGGTAACGGCGTAACTGTTTTAAACAAGCATCTACACTATAATGCGGCGAGAGTGTTCACGTAAAATATTGTTATAAGGTTTTATTTTTCTGACTAAATAACTATGCAAGCATATTATAGTTTAATATAAACATTTAGAATCGATGATCAAAGACAATTAGTGGAGTCGGTTAAAAATATATAGGAAAAGTCGATGCGGGGGAGGAGGCAGGTACACATCGAACAAATCGCGGAAACTTATACACAGGTTATAAAGTTAAAAATAAATGACCGTCGAACTTACCGTACGAATTTATACATCAAAAAATTCGAGTGTACAACATTAAAATTTAATTATTTTTCATGCTCATTTGTTTTTAATTTATAAAACAGTCAGAAAATAGATTCGATAAAGTATATTTTTACTGGTAACTTAGTTAGGTATAACGAATTCGTTTAGATTTAACTATTCCGGATTTAAATCGCCTTTGACAATATTATTATTACTAACTGTCAAAAATGTTCGACTCGATGTTTTTTTTATGTTTATGAATTAATAAAACTTGGACTAATCGTTACACGATTGACTTTATGATTTTCTATTAATTCGTGGAGAAATCTAATCCTGCATGGTTTTCAGTGGACTTAAAACATCGTTGTTTTTGTTTGTTAACACGTAACGCTCTACTGGACGATCTAAAGGTGACTAGAGAAAAGAAAAATTCGGTGATTTTGACTCGGGCCATCAACATTACGAGAGACCCTCCCGAAAAGTTCCTTCGTTCCCTACGGTTTAATTTCACTCGCGCGTCAGACCGGGAAAAGTTGTTTATATCGACCGTAACAACGACAATAAAGTAGCGTGCGTCTATATGGATCAAACATTTTTGTTGTCAACAGCTGACAACGGCAGCAGACGGTTGCAAGTGATCGTAATAATGTTGTGGCGAAATTACGAATGCTACTCGTATCGCTGTTTAAACGCGTATTTTTAGTGCAACGTGTATTGCCATCGGGTAATAAAAATAACCTGTATGAAAACATAATAACGTTATTATTTTTTACTTTTAAGTAGAAAGTAAATAAGACGGTGAGTGTCGCTGTAAGATTAAGTGTTCGTTATTTGCAGTAACTCGTGTTGTTAACTATAGTAACGCTTTCTGAAGCCAAGCGCGCACGTCGTATTATGTTGCTTATGGCAGTGACCGGTCATCATCAAGTCGGTAGACCAAAAAAAAAAAAAAGAAAAAAAGAAGAATACATAATAACAATCGTAAGGTTCTTTTTATGTTTGTTGTCTTCGTTAATTTTTTTCAAGATAAAAATCATTACATTTTGTTCGAATAAAACATTTTTTTTTTTTTTGTAAAACGTATGTAGGTTAGTACAGTAAAATAAAATGTTTTTATAAACATATTTATGAAATAAATACAACAAACACATCTGTACAATGATATCTAATATCTCGTATAAACTGTCGCGCATGAAATTCGCTAGATTGTCTTTTTTTGCGATTCGATTACTATACGCGATGAGAGTTATTTTTATGAAAATGTTTTCAATCGTTAACATTTTTTCGTTAAAAAAAAGTTTTTAATAATATTTAAAATCTACGTGATTCGGTATATCGTTTGTTTATTGTTTATACGATTATAGTTGTTAGTTATGTATTGTTTGAAAGATATACTAGTAAATACAAAGATGTAATCCAGGTCTAGAATTAATAAGTTGTATATAGTTATGAATTAAGTTAATTTTAACTTTTAAACTTGACGGGTTAATTTTAGTGTTAAATTAATTTAGCACTTTAATATTTTGGCTTTAATCGTAATTTAAAATTAACGTAATTTATTTTTGAATCGTATCTATGTATTAAGTTGTTTTATCATGCGTGGCAAATGTCAAACATTCTTGGTGACAAAAATCCAATATCATCATAAAATATTGATTTTTATACTAAGCAATTAAGCTGATTTAATAGGCTTACTAACTTCACTGGTAAAATTAAATTTTTTATACATCGACTTTTAATTATTGATCTGAAGAACTTAATTTAATTAAGTCGAAAAAGGTCATTAAAATGTTCAGCCTTGCGGATATCTGAAATTCGTATAGTATAGTCTTCGGTCGTTCCTAAACAATCGAATCATAATACTGTTTAAATGAATAAACAATCATATAGAAACTGTCGCCAATTAATATTGATCAAGTATTCGTAAGAGGATTTGCAGTAATAATCGATTACCTTTGCAAGCGCTTTAATTCATAGTAGACGTGAATCGTCGTGGTAATCAGCTATTCTAAATGAGAATAGAGTATAAGACACTTCACTAAATAAAGCTAATTTGAAATAATTTATGGTAATCGATTTGATGTTCTCCCTTAAATGTATGGTTTCAAAATAAACGGACATACTGTATAAAATAACGTAGTAAACTTTCGAATTTACAATTTAAATTGCCAAATACCGACAACAGCTATTATAAGTGGTATATTTTTATTTTAAAACAAGTTTTTCATGATACATTACCTACATCAACAAATAACTTTACAAATTATAGTAGTATCTATGTGCGTCTGTTTCTAGAAGTTTATTATCTGCAAAAATATGTAACGATCACACGAATCATATAATATTATGAAATATAACGTGTATGATATTATTATAATTTATATATGATAATATTATTATCATCGTGTGATAATGGCAATGGAAATTAGTCTATACTTTACCGGTATGTAGTACGGATATGCCTGTATCGAAAATATTTTTTTAAAAAAAGTTCAACGAGCCGAGGGGTGAGTTAGTGAGTGCAACGTTGTTTTGAGTGGGTCACTGATTCGGATAGTTTTATGTTTTTATTAAATTAGTAAGCAATGTACTGCTTACAAAAAAAAAAAAAAAAAAAACGATTATGAGCAAGCGACTCAGTGAGTCGAATATTCAACAAATTGGAAATTTTAAAGTTTTTCATTTGGTTCAAAATTTTTTGAAATATTTTCATGACGTTTTGAACTTATCCGTTCGTGTAGTAATATGTGAAAATTTCAACTAGTTTTAATAATATTTAGAAGAGTTACGGTCAAAAAGAAAGAACAAAAAGAACGAAATGCATAGTACTGAGTAAGGTTGAAAAAAAAAAAAAATCGACTAATAATTATCAAAACGTTTTAGTTTAGCTGTTTCAATATGTGTGGAAATTTCAAGAAATTAAAATCAGATACTAAATGAGATTAAAAACAAGAATTTTATGCACCGGTTTTCAAAAATCTTCAATCGCGTACGGTGAATTATGTTTTTTAGATCGTGTTGAAATATCTCGACCTTTAAGTGCAAACAGAACGTTTTACGAAAAATGACCGTTAAAATAGACAAATCCCGAATCTCCGTTTGCTCCGATTTTATATAAAAGTGCGTCTATTGTTTAATCATTTTTTAATGACGTGTGAACATCATACCCGTATAAATATTTATTCAATCGAAACGATTTTGAAAATGTTTTGTTTTCGGTACTATCACGCGGAATGGAAAACAAACGATTTCTTCGTTTCTGATTTCCTCGTTGTGGTTAAATTGTATTGTAGTTTAGTATGTTCACCGTATGAAATTCGTAAGAAATAACAGATCGTTAAACGAAAGAACGTGTGTCGTGTGCTCAACAGTTTAAACTGGAAAGCGAGCGTGCTAAAAAAACGGGTTCGTTAAAATCGCTACCGCGTTTAAGCCGTTCCGACAACTCGCAAAAATATCGTTAACTTAATTTTTTTTTTTTACAGAAGTTGTTACCAAAGTCGCAGGGGGTTTTAAAATTTCATACATCGCAGCAGTAGCACAGTCATCGAGTACACTACAGAAATCGAGTGATTTTACGTTCGCGGTCGGTTTGAAATTCGGATAAAACTCAACAAGGTAGGCGGTAAGTTGACGACTAGAGATCGGTCGAGCGACGCGCGGAACCGAAAATGTTAAACGTCTTTTGAGATATTTCGCCGGATAATAAACGGTTGACATTATTATCACTTACATTTTTCTCCGTTAAAAAAAGTTTCTCATAGTAACATAATAATCAATCGTCGTGTCGTACACGCACGGTTTGGCGTAACACACACGACGCCACCACACTGCACGGCGGCGCCCCTTGACGACGGTGAAAAGCTCTCTCTGCGGTTTGCGCGGTTTTCGAGAAAAAACACAGTTCTTCGGCGCGCGAAACACGAGAAACCGGACACCGAGTCGTGCGCGTGTACACTGTGAGCCGCTGTGAGTCTCTTGTGGAGTGTTGACGAACGGAAAAAAAATAAAAAAAAAAAAGGAACAAAAACCGCCTGGTGTGACGCGGCGATGCGGCGTAGTGGTGGCAAGCAGGCGGCGGACTATTGTACACGTTACTTACTTTGTACGTGGTATAATTATATATATTCTGCAACAGCCGCCGCCGTGGTGCGAGCCGTGTGTGCAGTTTTAATGAGCAGCGGGCGACGACTTGTGTGAGGATAGGAAAAAAAAACCGACGAAAAAAAAGTGGAAATCACGGTTTAATGCACTCTCTGCGCGGGATCAGCGAACGAGTATCCGATTAATAAACGGTTGTGCCAAACGTGCGCGAATATCGCGCGAGCTACGCGGGAAGCGTTTGTTTAGAAGAAGAAGAAGAAAACGGATAAACTCTTTTAATTATAATAACGGTAACGATGATGAAACACGTGTCTATTGAAAATTGGCAAATTTTGTCCGGGTGAAAACGGCGGATAGAAATCGCCCGTCGATAGCGCGCCGCGAAATCCTCTCCCGAGAGGCCGTCCGCCCGGAGTACAGGGTGACCCGTTCGGTTTTTTGGAAAAAATTACAAAAACATTTTCCGGCACGTTCGCGCAGCGATCGAAGACGACGGACTTGATGCGAACGATTTTTCGTATAATATCCTAACCTACGTTTGCGGCCTATACGATAATAAAACTCGCAATCGAAATATTTATCTGTGCGCGCGTGTGATCTTCATTAAAATTTTAATTACCCGGCGCAATCGCTCTGTACACACGCCCGTCGTAAAGGCGAAACGACGTATAAAACGGACGTCGTCGATGAACGAAAAATGATGGCACTATTATTATTATTCGTATAAAAAACTCGAGGCACGTTCATTTTTTTAACTGGGTGACCTATAAAACTCAATGACTCGTCGCGAGCTGTTGCGGGCCATTTTTCCACGTGTTCAAAACGCGGTTTGGCCCGTAAGCCATAAGAACACGTATTTTTCTCGAAACATCGAACAACAATTATTACTGTTACCACCACGTTTCGGACGCCGAGTGTAGTGAAGAATGTATCGGTTTACGTATACTTTTTATTTGGTACACTAACAGTGGTCGTACAGTGTTTTACGCGTTTACTCGGGAATTCATTTTTTTCCCTTCTAAATTTTTATTGAAAAGTTTTCACGTCTTCGTGAGCGCCGTATTCAAGTAGCGACTGCGAATCTCGTTAATCTGATTAATTTACATTCTGAGTTCTTGCACGATGAATTATCGCACCGGTGAAACCAAGACGATTGCCGTAATTATTATAGCATTTTATATTGTCGCGCACTAATTACCACACTGTGTCTCTCACTCGCTGTTATCTATCGCCATGGACCAGTGACCGTCACAAGGTGCACACCAAGAAACAACAACGATACTTTGCGTTTTCTGTGCGGTGGTTTGACTTCGTTGCAGCACATCGGATCCACTGTAATAGTTTACGGAATCGTGTTGGGCAAAAAGCAAAAAAAAAAAAAAAACACCCACCTACTTTTAAACTCGCTTAAATTTTACAATAGCCATAAGAAAGTATACTTCTTTTTGCAGAAAACAAAATATACCGCCTTCGACTCGAAGGGTTCGCATCGACGAAACAGCTGATTTTAAACGTAAACAATGTTCAATCAGTTTACTGCTGTCCAGGGGAGGGACTGAGGCGGCCAATATTTCTGATAAATTAAAATGTTTTATTTAAATACCAGTATTATTTGGGGATGACGCCGGCCAAAACCGGAGTATCTAACTAGTACTTACATACCAACCATTAATTTTACAGTAACGTATCTGAGGGTTATTTGTTTTGTTATAAAAAATAGGTACCGTGGCTTTTTCGACGCCGCAAACCGCGGTATGTATACTTAAAATTTTTTTGGAATGCTTAATTCTTTAGGGCGAATTGTCTTTTCCCCAACTAAATTCTATTCGTTGGTGAATGAATCGGAGTATTTTTCAGAATCAGTCCCACCCAAAAAAACCTGGATACGCCACTGCTTCTGCAGTGTCTTCTCTTGCGTCTCACGATTTTCGGCGTACAATTGCCCGGCCATTTTAAATTTTTTTTTGCACCGATATTTAATTCTTCGTTCCTGCCGATTCCTGCCACCGGTCTCGATATTCCTGCTCGGCCTCCACCCCCGCGAAATCAAAAAAAAAAAACCGCGGGTGGGGGCTGGGGAAACGTTTCTACAGCCCACCCGATAAAACCGTTAGATATTTTCTAACTCTGATCGCACCAATGTTTTTTAGTTCTTCGTAGACGTACGTCGATTTTTGATCGTCGTGGATCGAGACGACGTCCGAAACTCAGAACAATAATATCAAACCGAAACGAACATTTCTTGTACGAATTTACAGAGTCGAGTGTAGACACTATAAGATAGGTACCGTGCGATGAATTTATTGGAGTGAAAATTTTTGTTTTAAATTATAGCGACCGCTAAACAACGTATACATTATGAGCGCGAGACAATTATTATAATGAGGCGACGTAAATTATTTTATTGAATTAACACACTCGATACGGACGACGCGCACTTTCTCTGCCGCGCATTCTAATTATTATTATTATTCTAATAATATTATAACCGACCCGATCTCGGTCTACAATACAGCATTGTTCTAATCAAAACAATAATAATAATAATAATAATATGATTATCAAACGACAAAAAAAAAAAAAAAAAAACAATCGTATATTGTGCCGGAGATGACGCGATACTGTAAGACCCACGTTGATTACGTCACACATTGTTACCGGCAGTTGAGTTTTGATTGTTTTACCACATTTATAATAGTATGTATGTTAACAAGATAAAAACGTCGTATTGTTATATGTTTTTAGCCTATTTTCGATATTTTATTGGTTCCTAGTGTTCTTACTTTAAAACGTTTGAAAATCGGTCGTAAACTATTTTACGTATATAGGCGATAAACGGAATTATTCATTTTTACACGAAATCACGACATATTAAAATCTTTAGGGGAAAAATGTTGACGACAATTCTTACGTTATATTTATAGGACTTTTGCACAGGTGACCCACTCCGTCCTGAGTTCATTATTCCTTTTTTAGATTCTGAGCGCGGCGAGGAACTGCGTCTGGTGCTGATTTTACAACGATGTTTTTTCTGCAAACACTTTTTCGATTGATAGAATTACTCTGATCCCGTTATAAACAATACCTAACCTTTGAATGTAAGCGATCGACCCGAAACACGTAACGTATATTTTTACTTGGATCCATCGTACGAACGCGAGTACCTTATTTAAGACGGGGAATTTTTAGTTTGAACTTACTGCTATAATAATTAATAATACAACACTTCTAAAGACTATGTTATGAGAAGAAATTTTGCTCTTTAATAGTAGAAGATGTATCAATTTTATATTGTTTACAATATAATACATGAAGGATTATCATTAGTTAAACGCAATTAAAGCAGAAAATCAAATAATTTATAAAAAAATAATGTAAAACGAAAATTTTACGGTGTACGAGACTCGCGTAGACCAACATAAATCATCACGAATATTATTGTACCGAGATTTTATGTACCTATTCTCAACTCTTTTTTTTTTCATTAATACTTATATAAGACATGTTTACATAGTCTGGTGATGAAATGATAGTTTTTGAATTGTTTTATAAAAAAAAAGGACGTTTTTACTTCTGCAGGACGGTATACTATAGAAAAGATTTATAAAGACTAAAACTTGCCGTGCATTTTTTCGCTCAAACTCATTTCTCAGGTATTTTTTCGATCAAAACTTTCAATATATATAAAATGTCAAAAAATTTGTGTTCAACCGTTCTATCAAAAAGCTCTACTTACCAGAAAGTATATAGGTATGATAGTGTTAAAATCGGAGCACTCTTGCGAGAATTTTGGTGTTTTAATAAGGATAAAAACACACACGTACACAACATACCAATACCAATATTATCCTTATAAATTATTTTAGTATTGTTGTAGACACAACAAACGTCAAACGCTTGACGCTTGTGTCTAGTGATTTATTCAAAAGGTTTTATTTGTATTGAGAATACATAGGTGTATAAATAAACATCAGTTCTTAGATAAGCTGATATAACACTATGCGTTACGAAAATTGTAGTTCGTAAGCTGTAAGAACAACCGGTTAAAAATCAAACTTTTACGTTTTAAAATATTAAAATATTATTTTAATGTAAATTAATATTATCGATATTAACACTAATAATTTTAAAAGGATTACTGTATAGGCAACTCTAATTTTAATCCTGTAGGTGAAGTAGTATTCTGGCTTTGTGGTGTTGCCGTACATTTTTTTTTTTTTATAAATCGATGGATATTTTGTGAGTCAATTCATTTTTTTTTTTTTCTCGTGTCAGGCATCATATATTTAAAATTAAAATTAAATAAACATGTAATTTATATAACAAAACTAAATAAATAATATCAAATAAGTAAATATGAATAATAATAATAACACACTAATGTAATGGTAACAAGTATTGCATACTAATTATATTTTTTCTTTTGTCCAGTATATGGCTGTATAGTAAATACAAGGCAGTAAGCCTTCTTGTTGCTTATCATTAGATCATCTTGTGTACATGGGCTTGGCCCTCGTGGGCAAACAAGTAGGTGTGACGTTGTCTGCGATTGTCCACAAATGCAAGTTATGTCTTGATCTCCATATCCCCATTTTCTCATATTTTCTTTTGTCCGTCCTACACCAACACGAAGTCTGTTCAGTGTCTTCCATACCGGCCAGTCTAGGTTGTTACCAGGAGGTAATCTTTCTGATGGTTCCATCCATCTTTTGCCATTGGTGTCCGTTATCAGCTTTTTCCACTCATCTAGCCTGCTTAGTAAGGGAGTTTAGGGGCTTAAGGGAGTAAAGGAATTCATTGAAAGTTATTTATAACGGCATGGATTTAAATATTTTTTTAAGTGTGTTCCGTTGGTTCGATTGTTTTCATAAAAATCGAATTTTGGAACCGCATGGTATGCAATCGTTTGTAGCCATAATTTTTGAATAACCATTGCTGTTACTTGAACTTTTCATAAACCAGTATCGTTGGCGAAAAAAACGCTTGAACACCTCACGCGGTTGGATAAAAACAATATTCTAAAGCCTCGATAAAATCGTCTATAATCGGTGATCCGTATGATAATATGCTAGTCGAAGAAATCATTAAACATGGAAAAATCTCTCGACCGTCACGAAACAACACTACAATACGTTTGTCACGAAATAAAACCTGTCGACACTGATTACTTTTCAGCAGCCTGCGACCGCGTGGCCGCAGACCGCCGCGATGGCGTCCGAGTGTCCGGGCGCAGAAGTCCCGCGTCTGACGGAAAGAGTCGGCTGTGCGCCGCGCGCGCGCCGGAGGGAACTCCAGGCGGTCCGCGCGGAGGAGCTGGCGTGCCGGCGAGCGGCCGAGACGCTGCGCCTGGACGCGGCGGACGAGCGCGCGAGATTGGACGCGGCCGTCGGCGAGTACGGACGCCACAGGGCCGCGTTGGCCGGCCGGCAAACGGACGCGCACGGGCGGCTGTCGCTCGCGCTGCGCAATCGGTCGGCCGCTGAACTGGCCGCCGAGGCGGTCCGGGAACGCGCGGAAAACGAGCTGAAGGCGCGGCGCACCGCGGCCACGGTGCGCGCTTGTCGGCTGGACGCCACGTGGAACCGCCTCCACGGCCGTTACCGGCGATTCGTGTCGGACGTGTCGCAGCGGCGGAAAGGCGGCGAATCGCCGTCCGCTCGACAGCCGTGCCGCGCCGACGACGCGACACCGGGTCCGGCAGCCAGGACCGGCCGGTTCTTCGCGGCCGCCGACAGGGTTGGCGCGCAGCACCGTCGCGAATCGCTCAGGACCGCCCGATCGCTACACGCGCTGACGGTCGGATACTTCCGGGAGACGGCGGCGGCGGCCGGGACGGGTGCTCGCTCGGCGACGGACGACCGCGCGGCCGTTCCGTTGGACGGGTGCCGGCCGGAACGAGTGTTGGACGAACTGCGCGTTGTGCAGGAACAGTGCGCGCGGATCGCGGAACGGGTGCGACGGCGCTCGGCGGGGCCTCGCGTCGACGGCCATGCGCCGCCACTGCAGCACGCGGACGGCCGCGAAAGGGGTCTGCTGGACGACGCGCGCGCCAGATTGGCGGCCGGACGGGAGTACGTGAACGCGTTGCGGACGCTCGCAAACCGGGAGGTCGCGGCCCCGGAAAGGGACCGGCTGCGGAAACTGGTGCTGCGGACGTATGCGTCGTGCGCGGGAACGCGAACCGCGCCGAGAGACCTGCCGGACGGCGCGACGGTCGTCGAGATCGCGGGACGGCTGGAACGAGCGTGCTTCGCCCTGTTCGCGAGGCTCGATCGCGCCGCGGCCGACGGCCGGAGGCGCAGCACCGACTGCGCGAATCGCGACGTGGTCGGACAGTGCTTGCGCGCGGTGCAGACGCGTCGGGCCGACGACGCGCGCCGGGCCCGCGTAGCCGCGGATCGCGTTGACGACTTCTGCAAATCCGTCGGCCGGCTGCTGTTGGCCACGTCCACCGTGGGCCACAGTACGACGGGCGGCGACGCGTCAAAGCGAGCCAGGAGATCGAGGCTGCAGCCGGACCGCAAATGCGCGGCCGTTGTCGTTCGCGCGCCGTCGTCGCACCGAGACGCGCGAACCACGGCCGAATCCGACGCGGCGGCGGCTGCGGACACTGCGACCGTAATCGTACTGTGTCCTCCGTCCATCGACGCCGCGGTACAGTACGAGACGGGGCAATAAAAGTGTACGTTTTTATTTTTATAGTCGATGATGACGTTGATAATATACAACTAAATGTAGTCGAGAAACTCTACTTAAACGTCTTCAGCTATTTCTTGCTCAGCCCAACGGTCCATTTAGGACCATCCAGGACTGCCATCAAAATCTCTGATATAGTTTGGAAATTTTAACACAAGGCTAACAACAAGAGTAGTAGGAAAAAGCCGATTCCAGGACCACAACCCGCGACCCGCAACCACAACCACAACCCGCCGATGCCGCCGCACAACACTAAAAGCCGATTCCAGGACCACAACCCGTGACCCGCCGCACAACCCGCTCTACCCTTCACTCTGACGTCACCCGCCGCCGCAGGAGTACATTTTTGGATCCATTTTGTATTGGATCTTTGCAGAAAAAAACTTCCTAACCGTTCTAGCGTATATCACCCCACCTACTTTCTCCATTACATTTGTACTTATATTATTTTCAAAACTGAATATTTTTTTTTTCCTTACATCAGCAAAGTATTTGATCTAAAATCGACCGTTCCCTCCACTCCTACTATACATCACCGTTGTAACACGATTTAATATACTATGTTAAAAAAAATTAAAATATTCTGGGTGAGAATCGAAACGGCCTTACCACGTTCGTATTTGTCCACTCCGACTCTCACAACCATTGGAAATATCAACCTATTCTATACCACATATAATATATCATAGTTAAAAGTTTTACAAGAATCATTGCTGGGTAATAATAACTAAAACATTCGGCTAAATCATTATCACAAACATTAATATAAATATGAAATACAACTGTAATTACAGAAAAATAATTCATATTCCTAAAAAATCGTTAATAGTATATTGATACAATTATTATAGTGCTTAAGATGCTTGTACAGCTGCAGAAAAATAGTAAGTATATATTAAAGTATTTATATTAATTACCCATGTATCTTACATTAGTTTAATAGATACGATTCTCACAACTATATTCCTAAAAAATCGTTAATAGTATATTGGTTATTAACGATATATTAATACCTACATTTAAATAGTATTTTTCGTAAACTTTGTCATTAGATGCATACCTATCTGTCATTATCATTATATATATATATATATATACATCTAGTCTAATACGCAATAAGAATTTCTGAGAATTAGCGAAACTCAATAATTAACAGTGGTCATTTATTTAACTAAAATATGTGGGAAGAAACAAAATATTTCAGCCGACCATCGTTTGGTTCAATCGATTGGACTTTAATGTGCTATTCGACTCCGGTGTGTTTACATGCTTTTTCGTATGTTTCTGATTATACTTACGTTACTCGCGAGTTTTTTATTTTTTTTTTCATTCACGTTTTTCGTGTGGTTTATTTTTTTGCTTTAACTTTGAAACAATAAGAATGTTCAGCTGTACGACATGCAAAAAGATATTCACTCGTAAAGATGCACTTACAAGGCATTACAAAACGCATACAAATAAACGTTATTTGTGTGAAATTTGTAATTCGACCTTTACCCACAAGTTTTCTCTTATAAGGCATATCAAAAATATACATCGTAAGTACTTTTTTCTAAGTATTTTTTTTTCTTTAATCAATTTAATTTTCGATATACTGATGTTCGATATAAATTATTATATTAGCTGTCCACGCTGATATTCCACCAGAAACACCAACTTCTGTTGTAAAATCAAACTCTCTGGAAACTTTAAGAGTTACAGAAGATTAATTGTTGGTTAAGGTTTTAGATACAATTGAAGAGCTGGGTCTGTATAATAACGATGTCAAAGGTAAAAATTTTGTTTTTTAAACATTAATCGTTAGTTCATTTAATATTTTTCTAAGTTAGTTACTGTTTTATATTAAAATAATAAAAATTATAGGATTTAACAATAAAAAAAAATCTGACTCTCTCGATGAATCGGTTAGGAATTTAAGAACTATTCAACTTGCGCCAAATATTAATGTACCTAATATACCTGCAGGATCTTCAAAAGAGAGTGAGTAATTTTAGTCAATTTTATTTTTGACTTACTGATGTTCGATATAAATTATTATATTAGCTGTCCACGCTGATATTCCACCAGCAACACCAACTTCTGTTGTAAAATCTAACTCTGTGGAAACTTTAGGAGATACAGAAGATGAATTGTTGGTTGAGGTTTTAGATACAATTGAAGAGCTGGGTCTGTGCAATAACAATGTCAAACGTAAGATTTTATACTTGTAAACATTAATCGCTATTTAATTTAATAATTTTCTCTTATTATTTTTTTTTTTTAAACATTAATTGTTAGTTAATTTAATATTTTTCTAAATAAGTTACTGTTTTCAAATTAAAATAATATTCATGAAATTTATAGGATTTAACAATAAAAGAAAATCTGACCCTCTCGATGAATCGGTTAGTAATTTAAGCACAATTCAAATTGCTCCAAACGTTTATGTACCGAACATACCTGCAGGATCTTCAAGTGAGAGTGAGTGTTTTTAATGTATATATATATATACTCATATATATTTTTAATAATTTTTTTTCTCTTAATCGTAGATTTTAACTTGAGTCAGGCAAAACGTTTAAAGAGCATAAGGATGAGTCAGGTTGATACTCGAGGTATGACACCTATAAAATCAGAATTTGATGATTTTTGTACCGTATATTTTCTGAAAAATTTTGACCCAGAAATTTTAAACTCTTTTTACTTTTTGAATATCTCTAAGAATCAAATAAAAGAAGTTTTAACTAAATCACTAGAATACGGACCAATCAAATATAATTTAAAGTTAGAATCTACATACGAGATACCAAAAACAAATATAATAGAAAATCGTGCTTTTAAAACCACGTCTAAAACATTATTGGAGGAAAATGACATTGACGAAATGTTAGAAGTAGATTTCGATATAATTATCTCTGAAGAATGCGATTATGCAGGGAAAGGATCAGGATTCAATTTAAAATCCATTGATGGGATTTTATTAAATGTTAATAAATATAACCCACTTTTTGGATCTTCATACATAAAATTACCTGATTTTATACAGAATAAAAGTGCTACTATTAATGTAATGAATATTAACGACAAAAAATGTTTTAAATACAGTATTTTATCAAAATTTGTCAAATTTCACCCTGAAAGACTCTCAGAAGAGTATGAGCTGCTAGCTAATAAATATGACTTTACCGATTTATTATACCCAGTACCTTATCACCAAGTTTAAATTTTACTTTGTTTTTTCCAATTTGACGTTGTTTAATAGTAACCAATGTAGGATTTTCATCTGCCTCTTTCGGTGTCATTCCTATGGCTCTATGTTTAGAGTTGTTGTATTTATTTATAAGCATGGGTAATATAGATACCCAATTGTTTGAGCCACGAGCAGTAAACTCTTTATACATTAGTGATTTTAACGTACGGTTGAACCGTTCGACGATACATGCTTTCATTGTACTAAACGTGGAATATTTTTTTAATTTTGTACTTTGACATTAACAAGTCGAACGTTTTATTATAGAACTTTTTGCCGTTATCGAGTTGTAGAAGTTTAGGAATTCGATTGGCTAGTAATTTTGCCATGACTTTGGATACTTCATCTCCGTTTTTTGATTTTAATGGTATTCCCCAAGCAAATTTTGTAAAACAATCATTAACACATAATATATATTTATAACCTTTATTTTTCTTATTATATTGAACCATCTCAACAAGATCGCATTGCCACAAGTCATTTTTACCATATACATTAACCCTTCTTCTTGTATAATGTTTTCTGGTGGGTTTATGTAATTCAAATGCAATTTGACGTTTAGACATTTGGAATTTTTTTGATTAACCTCACTTCGTATTATTCTTCAAGTATCGATAATATTTCGTTAGACACTCCTGTGTTACCTGACGCTTGAGATGACCAAAGCAATTGTAATCGATCTACTAGTTCATTAGGATTGTTCCAATAAACTAAATTGTGTTTTTGCAATTTTATAGATAGCCCATCCCCCGAAGGAAACAAATGAGTTATGATGTTATGAAATTTATTCCCACCTTTTTTGATTCGTAATTTATCTGCAGTCAAATGCGCTGATGATTGTGTCAGTATAGTTTTATATGCTTCTAGATCCTGGTCAGTGTATAGTTTGGGTGTTTTTAAAAATATTAAGCTAACTAGTCCAGGACTTAGTGAATATGTACTCTTATCAATTGACAAAGAATCTTCTGTGAATTGAATTTTTTTATCACCTAAATAAATTTGGCCGTCACGTGTTTTTTTAGGACCATATGTTTTGTCTGATTCTGATGATTTTATCCACTCGTATACGGTGTTTGATGATTGAGAATAAGACGATCAACGAATTAACTCGTTTAAAGTTGGAAAATGGTCGAAAATTTGTCGTACACCTTTGACTTAGTTTTAGAAAAAAATTCGTTACTCTCACGGATTTGTTATTTAAGAATTTAAATTAAATAAAAAAATCGAAAAGGATCTGCCCAATAGATTCCAAACGCGTACAAAAAAAGTGTTGAAAACGGTGTAATTTGGTTGTAACAATGAAGTTACGCGCACTGTTGTGCAATTGATACTAAAACTGTATCAACTTCTCAAATACCGGTCCGAATGGTTTGAGATTTTCACACGTTATTTAAACTAATATTCTTTATACGTGGATACGTTTTCGGAATTTTCGGACCATTTTTATTGTTAAATTTGATGTTTACCAGGACGTACCTATACTACACAGCTGAACTCGCTCAGAATTGTATTTCGAAGATAACGATTTATCATCGCTTTCAGATATTAAATAACGCGTACGAACCACAATTTCCAAACCAGTGTCCCACCCAAATCGTAGTCGCTACTTCGTCAAACTACCCACGCGATCTACAGAGTGATCCCGGATTTTTTTGTTTTTAAATTATACAAACTCCACTTGAAAAATAAAAGTGTCGTCGTGCGATGTTTCAGCCCGACACGTAAATAATGATATTTCTTAATATCATTGTAATTCGCCGTATAATATAATACTCGTCCGTTAGTGGATTGTCGTTTTTAGCAATGCACGATTTCGCGTACGCGTCCGGCATACACGAAAATATTACTTTCTATCTAAGCACAATATCACTCTGTCACCGCACGCTGCATACGTTCATATCGAGTTCTAGATGCTATTTGTCTATTGTGTGTCCTAAATCTGTTTTGTACAATACGATTTTTTTCACCGATTTCTAAACGATTTTTATAATAATTAACAAAAATGCCCCAGAGTATTACCGTCGTCGCACCCGAATCCGAGTACACATTCTAATTGAAATTAATACATGTATAAATGAATAATGGACCTTCTTCCGCCGTCGGCGCTGAATGATAAAATTTTCAAGAGAGTTTGCTGGAAAGTTTGCGGTATTTGTTAACACTTTTATACGAGCTGTTGTGTTAATATTTCCCGTTTTAGATTCTGAGCGCGTAGTGAAAATCGTATTGTTTGTTTTCTGTCAACAACTTATCGGGTACAGAAGGAACGATTCGATTTTTAAAGTCAGTAACTTTTGTGATACGTTTATATGGACTCCGGTTTTTTAATTATTTTTTTTTATTTATTATTGTATTTTTTTAATCTTTGCTTACTTTTTGAGTTTATCACGAAAACCAAGAAAAAACAACATTTTAATTAACCACTTAAAATGGTACTATGAATCAAGTTTTTTTTCAACCTAGTTTATATTTTAGGTTTTACAAAAAAGTCGAAATTTACAAAAGTTTATGGAAAATTTTTTTTGGAATATTAGTCTGATTTTGCAATACTTTTAGTTTTCTGTTCTTTAAATTGATAAAATTCTCACAACATATTCTTTTACCTGTATTATATTCTTTTTATCGATTTCAAAAATCCGTTAACACGAAAAATGTTTCCGTTAATAGTTGATGTTTTGACACGGATAGTAAATTTTCCAGTTTTTCACTACCTATAGAAGTAAAATGTTTTTTTTTTTTTTTGCAGATTATTGGAGTTGACAACGATACATACGTGTTTTTTTAACTATTTTATATATTATATAAGACATAATATTTTTCCAGTCCAATATGTGATTTGGTTTTTAAACTGTGAAACTAGTACAAACTACTATAATATAATGTGCCTGTATAATACATTTTTAGTATGTTCTGCTAAATTAAACATATTTTCATTGTATAATTTAATTAGCTAAAATTGGAGTTAGAGTAATGATTAGCGAGTGTATGTAGTAAAAGCGTACAATAAACATAGACCAAAAATTATTTAATAGACCCCTTTAAATACTTGATTTGAACAAAGCGTTAAATATTCATGTCACATGATTAAAATTACAGTTAATTATAGTTTTAAATTGCCTTATATTTTATTTACAATTTGTACCGATGCAAATACATGTACAATAAAAAATTACAGATAGTGACGCCAACGTCCAATACTCACGCCCACAAACTACCTACCTTAATTGTTTTATTTATGGATGTCTTAACTAAACCAGATTTGTCGTACGATATTTTACTTTTCTACTTAAATATCCGCAATATTGTCAGTCCGTCGATATAACAAATTTGTATAGCGTCTACAGCATCTATAATCACGTTTACCAGTGTCCAAAGGTATTTGATCAAGCCTAGTACAATTTTGTCGGTAACCTTTATTAAAGGTGTATTGTATTTTTTTAGGTTTTAAAATCAATAAAATAACAAATATAGCATAGTTTTTTCTATTTAGTGTTCAAGCATACTCAGATTACAAATTCAATTTTTACTAATCGATATAACTTTAATATTGAGCCGAGTGCTTCAAAATGTTTCAGTTTTAGGATTATTTTTCTTTAGTTCTGCATACATATTATATAGTTGAAATCTAAAAACAAAAAACAAAAAACAAAAATTATTGTTGTGATTTGTTAGTGCCGCGTAGAATGGAAATGGTACTACAATTATCGACATCTAGTGAACTGCTGACGTTGAACTTTTATTACGTTAGTTTTGTAATAAAACTCTTTTTTTCATTTATCAACAAACTACATTTACAAAATATTAATTACTAACGCATTTCTAGTGTCGGTTTTATAATGATATGTATATTAAGTAATAATATACTTATTTATATACCTACATGCTACACGTTGATACACGTTAATCCTGACCCGTACACGACGGTAACCAGTAAAAACCGGATCGGGCGCATAATTCTTGATTTAATGAGTCTTAACGATACATAACGGTACTCCAAATTCGAACTGTCAAAAAGAAAAAAACCGAAAATTCCGTTCGGATAATGAACTTTTCATTACACCTGTTCGCGGTGTGCACCGAAATTAAAATACATCTGTATAGCAATAACAGTAATTTCATCCGCGGCGTGTGTTTAAACGTTTGATAGTATATATAAATATAAAATTATTTAATAATGAGTTTGTCGAGGGAATTCGAGGGCAAGGAAGAGAAGTGAGAGGTTTTGGAAAGGCGATTGTCAAAAAGTTATAAAACTTAACCATCTGAAGGTGCTATGTAAGTTTGATGCTTACCTATACTATAAAATATAATTGTTGTGTTTTTTCACAAACCTACCAAAAGTATTTTATTATCAAATCAATCACAGCGGCCAATAATGGTAATACGACTAAAATAATACCTGTTTTTGTGTATGACTTGGTAATACTTGATTTGAATAGGATAAAATTGATTCGATAAACCCAAAAGTTTGTATTAAATTCTGAGTAGCACGAGAAAGCTACTGCAGGTCTTACGGTTTTACTGCCAAAGATGTATGTTTTTATTTTTATGTGTAACTCCTATGAAAACACCGCAAGATCTTAATGTGCAGATCCATTTTATAGTTGCACGAGTTGTTAAACTGTCGTAAAACAAATTTTAGTTAAACTAATGGTGTAAAAAGAAAAAAAAAATGGATCGTTTTTGTATATATAGCATGTAAAAAGGTACTTTTTAAACGGCTATGACCAAAACGATATTATATACCTACTATTTTTATAGTAAACCGAGGTCTGCTCAGAAGTAAAGTCGTAGTCGACCCGTCGGAATCCCTTTTTCGTATTTATGCGATCTTGTCGAATCGTTACAACTGTTAAAACGAAATCGACAATTTTCGGGTGACTTGGTCGCGGTGATTAAAACAATTTTATAACGTTCAAGCGACGAATTGCTTTCCAAACGGGTTTCGAACCTTTGTGCTGTGTGCACCGTAAGTACACTTGAAACGTTACACGAACGAACGAAATTTTGAAGGCCAACAACTATATTTGGATTACAGTTAGTTCGACTTTCATCCATTATAATATTGTTACCATCGCTGGTGGGTGTTCTGAATTGTTTTTTTTTTTTTTTTACGACGTTCTCGAAACTCTAGTTCAGAGAGCGGGGTGGAAACGTGTTTTCAAAAAAGAAAACGACGTCAAAACACGTATGAATATTATAAATTCTAGACGCAATCCATAACAGGCACCTGTATAGAAAGAGAAACGATGAAGCAAATGCTCGGTACGCACGGTCGTGATTCCGAGGAATCCGGATCGCGAGTAAAATAATAGGCACACGTCATGATCACGGTCTGTACTTATCGCACGTGTTTACCCGCAGAGAACGACGGTCTTATTGTAAGCCCGAAGACGTACTTGGAGAAGCACGTAACAATTATTATTATTATTATTATCAATGCAGCCACGGTATAGTATAACAAGGCCGCAGGGGCGGCCAGTGGCACACATTCCTCTATAATATTATATCGATATACACACAGTGGCCACCGCTTGACCGACAGTGGCGATGGGCGACGAGCTCCACGCGGCGCAATCGCACTCGCGGTCGGTCGATCGAACTGATATCGTCGTCGCACGAACGTGAAACGCGTTTAATAACAAAAAGTATAAAAAAAAATTTTGAAAAAAAAAAAAAAAAACGTACATAAGAAGCAGCGTAAAAAAAAGACCTTCAATGATAATAATATAATATTATAATAATAATAATAACTGTAACAATAAATTAATTTATGTGGGTCGTTGACGAGGACTGAATAACACGCGCGCGAGTACCAATCGGACGTGTAAATATTCCTTACGATTGCCTCTCTCCGCGCGCGCACGATTGTCGCGCGTCTTCCATAATAATAATAATATTTATTGTTAAAAAAAAATAGTATATATAGAGGTAATATACGTCAGGGAGTTAAAACGTATGTGCGTCGTACGACACACTTTGTGTCTAATACTCGAAAAGTCAAGTACGTACGAAAAATTCATAGTTTACCCCGCGAACACCAGACTCAAAACGTTTCGAGATTTCTATCGCGCGTATACGATTTACGAATTACAGTTACATCGTCACCTAAACGGTCATTATTATAGAGGAATTGAAAAAAACAATGCGAACCGTTACGAAAGTTCAAAATCATATCGCGTTGAAAACGATAAAACATTTTCAATACAACCGCTCGTATCGGTCCACATTTTTTTTAACTTCATACATTTTTTACCCTTCCGGCGGCCGCTCGCAGCAGCAGCAGAGAGAGAGAGATCTTTGTAAAATCCGAATCCATCGTTTGCCACGTTCAAAATCTACAACTTTAGACTGGTTCATTTAGACCGCGGTCTGTCCGGGTCAACATACCAACAATTGTTCCGAGCGGGGCGTAGGGGGAGCGACGGTCCCCCGCAGTAAAGTCAGATCGATCGTGAAGATCGTACACAAAACTCGTCGTCTTGCGGCGGTTACGCGTCCGAACATTCGTCGTGCGAGCGTCACTCCGGCCGCGTGTGACCCGGTAAAATTAGCGTCGCCGGTGAACCACGACCTCGCTCCGTACGAGCACCGCGCGTCAATAGCCATCCGGCCGGCGATCCGTCCGCATCGCAAGCACAACTCGTGCATTTTTTTTTTTCTGATATTTCGACGGTGGCTTTTTAAGAAAAATAATCGTTTTTTTTTTTTTTATTCAACTACTAAATAGTTGAGATAACTCTCGTTTCGCGTTACCGAGATGCGCAGCGATGGCCGATGATCGCCGCCGGATGACGAAGCGACGGTGGCCGTTGCTCGGCTGCGGCCTGCTGCTGCTCGCGACGATGACGGCTGCGTCCGTGCAGCGGGCGGACGAAGGGCCCGCGCGGGGCCTTCCCGCGGCCGTGGCCCGGGCGCTGTGCCGGATACGCGAGTCGCGCGGCGACGTTCCGCTGTCGGACGAGCTGTGGTTCGAGGCTCTGCCGCCCGGGCTGCAGCAGGGATCCGACCCTCCGGCGGGCGACATCCTGCGGCTGGCGGACGGCGTTTTCGACACGCACAGGCTGTCGTGGCGCGACGCCTTGCTGCCCGGCGTGAACGTCCACGTGTACAAGGACCGCGGTACACAGCGGTACGTGCTGGACGTGGCCGCGCGTGGCGATAAAACGGCCGGCGGCGGGAGTTCGCGCGATCCAGGTAAACCACCCGCACTTATATTACAGTACGCAGTACCCGCTCGGTGGTCTTTATTTGATACGATCGAGTTGCTCGGTTAACATAATTTTTACGGTACGAAAAATCTATTTCTGCGAAATAATTTGTTGAGAAAAGTTGTCAAACATGATAAAAGCGATGTTTACGAGGTCCTTAAACTGTACGCTTTAGAAATATTTAAATAATTATGAAATTCGTGTCGATCGAGGTTCTATGAGGTCATAAAAAATCGAATCAATGCGATCAGTGTATCGCCAGGGCAAATTTAACGCAGAGTCCACGCGTTTAGCGTAATACTATTCACACCGACTTACTGTCAGATCGCGTGACAATGAATGATTTTTCTTATCCACGATTCGGCTTTTTGTTATTTCGACAAAGCCTTTTTTTCTTTCTGTAAATGTTTTCGGGTTGCAGAAAGAGTCTGTGAATTTTATTTACACGATACCAAAAACAAGATGGGAACGATACCCATTATTTTAGGCATTTTTCGAATTGACGATTGTTGTTTTTCGAGTCTGCACCGTACAAATCCTCCTAACGACTACGAAATTTTCTGACATCGTAAAATGATGTGTAAAACTAACACAGGCACAAACGTGATTCGAATAAACGTCATGAGATTTTCACGCAATTATGGAAATGGATATGAAACGTCGTAAAAAATTAAAAACAATTTCGAGCCAAATGTATAGATTTGAGATTTAGGACTAATCGATTGTACACACGCTCGCACTGTGATTTTTTTCTCCCTTTTTTCAAATTTGTTCGTTATAACTTTTTTTTTTTTTTATTTACTTAATCACGACGAATCACCTAACCCGGATTTATTTCGATTGTGTATAATATAAAGACTTGATGCAAACATTTTATTTCAATTTCGAATTTCTATTGTTATTTACTACTGAGACGTTTAACATTTTAAATAAGCTCACCGCCAGAAATTTTTACGTAACTTTGATATTATATATAATAATATTATGATTCTCGAAGCGTGTGATGTCAAAGTTGCCCCGATTTTTCAAAAAAAAAAAAAAAAAATAACGAATATAAGAATTCTCCCATTTTGCGTTTTACTATAACGTATTATTGTTATTGTTCTACATATAATCCGACACGCGTAATACGTATAATTCATAAAATTCGCACTATGACTAGTTTAAAGTTACGCTGTAAATCGCGACACCTTTGATAGCTGTACACTGAGAAACCCGTTGCCGTGTTTATAATACTATGTTTACAGTTGTGTTTCCGACTTTCATCGATGAGTATAGGAACACAGTAGCCAGTAGGTCAACGCATTTGCGAATTGAATTACATATACTCGTGTACTAGACTACTTCATCTACTGCCTTGTCACGTACTAATCAGAAGGTTTTTGTACAGTCATGTGTTTCTTTTTAAACTAGACTTTACAACTGGAATCAAAGTGATGATTACCAACACCACGCAGTTACACACACGCATACGGTATTAAAGCGTTTCAAAAAGCTAATAAGAACGTCAAACTTAACCGATTTTTCGTATACTGTAATTGTATGATTTCCCGACGAATCAAAAAATACATAAGAGGCGTTACTGAAAAGTTACCTAACCACGCGAGATTTAAATGAACATTTTAACATTTTACGAGTTACAACCATAGGTAGTTAACTAACTTAATAAAGTGTAAAAAATTATACATAGTATTTTTAACTTTAACTTTTGTTAACTATTTCTTGTTATAAATAGTTATAACAGTTATCTTGTTTAATTTTCTTTAGTTTGATACGAGGCGAACATTTACTGAAAAAAAAAAAAAATAATAATAATAATAACACAAAGTATCAACTTTTTGTATTAATTGACTTCAAAGTTTTCGATTAAAAATTGAAATCAAATTAAATTTTGAACTCTTCACTTGGTTGAGTAAATTGTCGATTAAGTATTTGAAGAATTGTAATACATAACTGGTTTGACGTAGAGTTTTTCGAATCAAATTAAAATAATTATGGGACATATACGCGTATTATTGTTGATTTTTTATAGTGAGAATAATCGGCGTTCTCGCGGGTACGACCGATAACAATTTTTTTATATAACACGACGAAATGTCCCCGAAACCATAGTGTACTATACCTACCCCCCGATTAATTTTTTTCATCGCATTACGTTGTAAATATAACTGTTGTAACATACTTAGGCGCACGAATTTTTTTTACATTTTTAAAAAAATAAATTTTTTCACTCTCGCGCAGACACGAGGACTTTCGGAGTACACCGGCGACGGCTGCAGCTGGTAATGCTGCCGATAATGTACAAGTTGGGCGTGATCACCACGCTGCTGACCGGACTGACCGTGCTCAGCCTCAAGGGCGTGACGATCGGCGTGGTACTGCTGATACTGGCCGTGGCCAGCGTCGCCACCAAGGTGTCCAAGTTCAACCACTACGCGGCGGCTTCCTCGTACGGCGGCGGCGCGATCTACGATCCGTTCGACCGATCGTCCGCGCCGCCGGCCCCGCCGGGTCCAGGGGACAGGAACATACACGTTCACGTGCACACAGGGTCCGCGGGCTCGCGCGTCGCGCCCCTGCAGCAGAAGGGATCGGTCCCGTACGAACATGCCGGCGACGCGGGAGCCTACTGGAATCGCGGTAGCGGCGCCGACGATTACTACGACGTGCTGCAGGGTGCTAATCCTTACGGCTATGACCGCCGACCAAACGACACGCCGACGTCCGGCCAGGAGTCTTTCGGCGGCGGCGCTTACCACAGGTGGTTAGGACAATAGACCGACTCAACACAACCTAACCGCGATAGTATTAGTACACCTACGCGTAATATTTTGTGCTATTGTATAACGATGTGCTATTGTATACTCGTGTATATAACCAGTGTTGAGACGAAAAACGTAAAAAAATTCCCAAAATCCGGATTTTGACGTGATAATAACATATCATCATGTTTAAATTGCCTAGGTGTGGGGGGGCCCCCGCTAAATATGAGTAGTTTTTATTTGTATGTGGATAAAATACCACAGTCGAACATTTTAAAAATAGGTACCTGATATATTCGATTAGGACTGATTGTACGTTTTGTTCGGACAATCACTACAAGAGTATTTTATTTTAACAAGGGTTTTTTTTACCTTAGATATAAATATAACTCAAATGCGGGAGTAAAAAAAGATATTGGATAATAACATCTAGGCACGGATCTCAGCACTGCGTGTAACGAATATTTATGATGTTTTTGTAATGAACTAACTTACTTAACTATATTTATCTCATATCTGTACACCCAAGTCGACAAACGCCTCATTCGTGCACACTGTCGCTACCTACTTGTTGGCATAACACTCGCACACATACACACACACACCCGTATGTACCGACGAATTACGCCTTAAAACAAACATAGTAAAATCGAAATGGTAAACACGGATCTTCAGTCAGAGCTATATAGGTTTGGTTTTTTTTTTTTAGTTTTGATATTTTTGCACCCGTTTGGAATATTTTTCATAGAATTTCGTCACCTCAACTCGAGTAGCGAAAATGCTCCAGAGAGAACCCGCAGATTGTCGTCCTTCGGTTCAAAAGTAGGCCGCTCGAGTTGCGCTATGACATATTTTATATTATTTTTACCGTCGTATACTGTTGTGTGTGCCAATTATATTAACGAGAAACACATAATTTGTCGTTTCACACTAGCAGGCATAAGTAAAAAAATTTTTTATCAACAAGTTACGCGGAGCTCAAAAATACTTCCGAATTTGTCATTTTAAAATACGATTTGTTCGTATTAGGATGATGTAGGTACACGTTTGTCGTCGAGAGTCGGTACGATTTATGAAAATAGACTGGTCGGGAAATTTCTAATTTTCATGTTAAACTGCGGACCGCCGACCGATACATCGTTTGTCTCGACTCTGGCAAATCGCTCAAATATTTATTATTTATTAGTAAAGCGGTAGTTTAGGGTAAAACAATAATATGATTGTCCGAAGTTACACTTGAGCACTGTATTGTGACTGTTTGTACAAATTTAATAAGCCCAAAATACTGCGTAAAAAAGTGCACTATTATTATGATTTTGGGTTCATTAAATTTAATAGGCTTGTCATCTCAATACATTAGCTATACTTGAGTTTTTAATTACAACTGAACCTGAAAATTATTGACAGGTAAATTGCGCGTACTTTTTTGTTGTTGTACACTTTTGTGTTCATTAGTATCAAGATAAAACAACGTATCAATTAGTTTACTGAAATGCAAAAAACTTTATCAATTTGATGGAAGTATACCTTTTTCATAGAAAAAGCCGTGTGGAACTAACGCCCCTTCTTAGAACCTAAATTTTCGCAAGTTAACCATATCGTCGTGAAATATTACGAGTATGAACACCGATTAGTTCTGAGATTTCATGACGCTTGCATACCTATTTAGTTACACGATATATTGTAAAATGTTATTTTAAGATTGTACTCATGTATGTGTACTCATGTATAATCATAAACATGATGTTTAAACCGTTTCGAGTAATATATGAAAATAATTATTTTATATGATTCAATTAAGCGAGTATACTCAATATTATTTTTTGTAAAAGTTATGAATTTAGACTAAGATTACTAAGACTATAAGATCAATTGGATAAGATTGTAGGTAATTTGATATTTCTTTTTTAACATTTGGACTATTTACGTTTTTGTGAATTTTTTCACTATTCTTTTTACGTTTTTACTAAACCATGTAAATTAAAAATTTCACTTGCAGAAATCAAACGCATTTATTGTGTTGGGAAGTAGGACAGCGAAGTGATGTATACTGTATTAAGTCATACGCTTATTGGATTATCGGGTAAATCTTAAGTTTTTAGCTTGAAAATTTAAATAATTCCTCGCTTCTATATGCATCATAAATTTTCTGAGAAATTTTTTTTTTTCGTCCACGTCAGTCAGTCGTCACTGTGTGAGCAGTTTTTCTTTAAATATGCGTTACGTTACCATATTATATTGATGAGAATTGACGATTAGTTTTTTTTATTAGAAAATGTCGAATGCTGCGAAGTGCGTTTTACTCATCGTCACCAACGAGTTGGCAAAATGTTCTTTCACTTTTTTTAAACCACGAGTATTTGTGTACAGACTTGTATTTTGTAAACATGTATATAGGTAGTGGGTTATTTAAATTTTTTTTTTTAACGCACTTGGTATTTTACTGTAAAACGTAGGTAGTTTTATAGGGACGCCAAACCCGTATTTTTTAAATTCAACTTGTTTAGAGCAAGTAAGATTTTTAATATTTGAGGTCAGCACATATATGGTCAATACTAAATTATTACACTGAACGAAAAGAAAATTATCTTCGTCATATTATATCAGTTTTTAGTTTTTGGGAATAAGCCATGTATATATTACTGACATTTTTAGAGTTTGGCGTCAATTTTGAGAAGTCGATGCAACTTTAAACACCCTTTTGCTTTATAGTAAATAAATACATTTTAGAATTTTCCTGGAAATCGTTAAAATAAAAATATATTAGTTTTACATTTTAGAGTGCAAATTTTATTCGTTAGGTTATTTTTTATGTTCCATAAAACATATAGTGAGAAAGTTAGAGCCCCAGATTTATTTTTTATCTTATCTTATAATTATTTATTACTTTCAGGATTAAAATAAAATGATGTATCTACAAATTTGAATTGGTACTAATATAAAAACTATAGCATCTAGGTTATACGACATTTCGACTAGTTTTATATGAATTTTAATACCCGAAAATATAGTCTTTTATATTTTTCCATTCAGAGCTTTAAAACTAAGGTCAACACAGTCAATATAGATTTAAATAAAAATCAATTTTTTAAATATTAGTTGTTTTGTGTATATTAATCTGTATTATACATTTATACTTTACAGTTAACTTACAAAATAACGATTTTTTTCTTATTTTTAAACTTTTTTTTTATTAAAGTGTGATTTATGAAATGTTTAAATTGAATCATCAGAAAAATAATAACATTACAATAATTTTATAGTGTTGTAAAAACTGTTTGGTACATTTGTAAGCCAACAACAAATACAATTTGTTTTTAATTTCTAAAATATTTGGTCAAAACAATAGCTTTTAAGCATTTTTTTCCTGATTTAGTTCCTATGTTTTCTAAGTTACGTTATATTCTTGTAACCATAACTTTTTGTTAATAACTGAATTATAATTTTTGATCAACGATTATTTTAAACACAACTATGTTGCATCTTATAAAATCAATTTTTATTGTACTAACGGTAATTTTTTAAAATTATTTATGTCCTTAATTAAATGCACGTCTAATAATGTCCGTAAGTAACATAATATAAAATACGTTATATATTGTTGAAAATTAAAAGTGATTATAATAATAAATCACTTGCAATGTTCAACGTTTATTTTGCAATTTAACGTTTCATAGATTATGATATTATTTTACTTAACTTCAAATCACTCATAAATTTATGGATTGTTACAAAAAAGATGAATAATAATATTATTCAATCTAATATTTCACGGGAAATTACCGTGATAGTGATGTAATATTGATTGACCATTTTTAATAATTACTGGTACCTACTGGTTTAATGTTTATCCCTTACACCTTACGGGATTTATGATCAATGAGTATATACAATAATTAGATAATGTATGATGCGAACTTATATGATTCCAAAAACTACTTAACTACAAATAATGACTTCAATGAAAAGCAAAACTACCTATTTGTTGTTATCGAACCGAGCCACTATTATTTTCATTTTGAAAGCAATCATAACTTATTCAATACAATCGTAAGAAAAAAGAATCGTATATAATATGTTAGATTCTGAATAAACGTATCAGTAAGTAACTGATGCAATAATTATACATATTGTATGCACTGTACTCACCATTCCATAGTAATTTGCAGTTAGTTTTTCATGAAAATCAATCATTATTTGCGGCATTGGTTTACATTTCCATAGTTTAAGATTTTAATAAAATATGTCAGTTTGTACAGATTTTACAATGTATTATATATATCGTTAAATCTGTATAAGTATCTACCTCATACCTATGCTAGTCAGTTAAACACACAACACATATTGTTATGGATGAACACCAGCGTTTCTCAACTATTAGATCGCAAATAGTTTTAGGTGAATCGCTAAAAACTTATGTCCACCACTTCTCTCCCATGTTGAGAATTTTTTTAAAAAATGTTTACAAGATAATCGGTAGACCAAGTATTTTGTCAGGCGAATATTTACAATCGATGGTAACTATTCAAACCACTTGAACATATTATTATGTCAAACAATTTCAATGTTCACGACGTATATACGATTACGTATGTATGGGTTTATACTTCATATATTTAACCTTCAGTAGTTAATAAAAAATACCTGAAATGACACTAATTCACTCGCAAAAAATGCTTTAGGGATATTAAATAGGCAATTAATATTGCACGCGTTTTTGGCCGAATGTGTGTGTGTGTGTGTGAAAAATACCTAAGCGAACGGAAAATGAATTTTTTGAAATTCAACAATACTATATGATCATATTTTTTTTATAAAATTAAATAGCTATTACTTTTGGATTTTAATTTTCAAGTAAATTTTGGTTTGCTGTTATTTTTTTGCCTAATAAGTATAACAATAACATTGATTTTATAAAATAAATATTAATCTTGTGAACACAAATGTTATTTGGTATACTTAAATTAAGACAGAGTTTATACATTATCCCAATAGCGTGGACACTTTCCACAACATTTAAAAGAGTCTAATTAAGTCTCATGGACGTCCAAGTAAATTGTTTCGAGAAAAAAATTTTTCATATAATCGACATGTATTTTTTGTATACCTACTGATTTGTACTTTTGTTTTATGATTTGAAAACAGTTTGCACTTTAATTCCCAATGTTAACACTGTTATACTATAAATGTTGAATTGTAAATGATAAGTAGGTATACATACCCGGGTTGTACATTCTTAATTATAAGACTTACGCAATAAAAAATCTTACTATATACGAGATATAAATATATCTACTTATATTTGTATATAAGGCACAAAACGTATATAAATCTAATTTTAAGACACGGTCAAGCTATTGTACAACGATACGACACAAGACTGCAGGGCTCAAGGCTGGGCGAATAAATGATTTTTTTCAACTCGGTCAATTATGTAAACCGATTATTTTTTTTGTGATGATAAATTCCAAATTGACTTAATTGAAACTGTTCGAAAATGAATTACGTTGGTTTCAGTTTTTGAGTCAACGAAAGAGAAAATTAATTGGAAGTCGAATAAATTCAAACGACCAAAACAAGTTGACAAGTTAAAAAGTAAATGGCTTTTAACTTTTATACTCGTTAACGCCCAGCCTTGGATACTATATATATATACATAATAAATAGACATAACTGTTAAATACACATAACATGACACATAACTTAACTTAAGAGTAGATCGTAGATAGTCTTTTAGTTTATGACAATATAAAATAGCTGCTCTATAATACTTGTTCACGCGCAGAAAACGTTGACCTGTGGCCGGGCACTATAAAACCTACGCACGCCACGTTTGTCAGTATAATATTAAGATATTATCGCTTTAAACGTCACAGCTGGCGGTAATGATTGGTTTTTCACGCGAATGTTCAGCGGCCGTTCCACAACGCTCCGTATTCTGGGCCGCCGTTGTAACCGTAATTTTGGGCGATGAGCGAATCCTGAAACACATTTACAAAAAATAATATCAACAAAGACATACATAGATAGGTAGTCATCTTTCAGATCTGTAAAGTTCTCTCCTAAATACAGAGCAGTATTTAAATAATTAAATCGGGGGCGTTTTCACGCAATTTCATTGTACCGGAAACGGCTGGATAATAATCTTAACTCTGTTTTAATATCAAACGATTTTCAGTAGTTTTTTTTATTAACCTTACACTCGATTGATTGTCCGCTGCTGCAAGTATTTTCTCGTAACTGAATATGATGATTGAAAATACGTATTGAACTCAGTTGATTTGAGTTGAAAAAAAAATTAATTTGCCCAGCCTTGCCATATTTGTCAATGATCAAGCATATAAAATAATTACCATCGTGCCGCGGATCTTGGTACTTTGCGCGTTTTGCTGCCAACTGCGGTACATGTTGAACGCTATCAATAGGACGGCGAACTTTCCGACCGTCATTGCTTTCATCGCCACCATTTTCAGATTCATTATGAACATCGGTATGAGCATCGTTTGGATGACGAACGGGATCAGTAGCAAAGGCAACAGTTTGTCTTTGAAAGACTGTTTTTTCTTTTTGTGTTTGCCCGCGGGTTTCTTTTTCTTCGTTTTAACGGGCTTGGAATGACCGGAATGGCCTGAATGACCGGAATGACCGGATTGTCCTTTGTCAGCTTCCGCTGTAATAATTATTATAAACGTTATACCATCGATAAATCGTTCAGTAAGTGAATGTAACGAGGCGCAAAAAGAAAATGCTGTTTTGCACCAATTGTTCCCGTGCAGACTCACAACTTTTTTCGAGTAATTTTTAGGCATTATTATAATAATAATGGTACTACGCGTGAAAAAAAAAATATCAAAATTATTTGAGACTGTTTTAAAAATTTTGACTATTTTTACTTGGATCATATCACACCAAATGGTATAATTGGAATATCATAAAAATCTTCAACCAAGTACATTCTATAGGACCGGTTACCTACATTTTTAGACGGGTAATTTACGTAAAAATTGAAACATTTCTACTACACTTTTGAAAAATAAACCCCACATTGTAAAATCAATTCATCTTTTTGCTCAGGATACAAAGCTAAATAATTATTTAACTGAATGAAATATCACGATGACTCGTTCATAAATCAGTTGAAGAGATTTCCCGAGGTATTCTAAAAATATATTATCAGTTATCACTGTGCATTGGAGTATACAACTTAAGTGCAATACTTGAATTATTTTTTTTACATATAACTTTAATGTACCGTTTGACGATAACCTAATACCTGTAAAACACCCGTGAAACACGTAATTTGTCTACAAATAGCGTGTATCTTTTTATTATTCACGTATTTTAGTGTTTCTAATTTGTAGATACATAGTTTTTTTTTAATTTTTTTTTTTTTTTATCATAAGTGACTTAAAGTTGTGCAAAAACTTCGCCTTACATTTGGCGTTTCATACAACTGTATTCATTATTATGTTCACTATCCATACGCTAAATAAATTATGTCCACTGTTATCAGTAGTTTACTTTACGTTTTAAAATAAAAAAATAATATTGCACAAATAATTAGTAGATATTATAACATAGTAACGCATTGTACTATACCTCTTATAGCTACTATATTATTTGCGTGCAAGGACAAGGAAATTTGAACTATTGTATACTTCGAAGCGCTTTGTAAATATCCAAATAATATTAAACTTGGGATAAAAACGTAAATGCTCCAAAAACCAACGTTAAAATTGTTTTTTCTTTTTTTCTATATATATAAAAATGAATGTATGTATGTATGTTTGTCCTCAATGATCTCGAAAACCGCTTGACCAATTTTCATGCAATCTTTTGTAATAGCTTCGTTGAAAGTCCGGGAAGGTTTATAGCACAAAAAATGTTTAGTAAGTCTCAAGGAAAATTGCCTAAGTAGCAGGAAACGGATAGCATGCATCTTTCACAAATTTCTCCGCAGATTCGATTAATTTTCTGTATATTTTCTTTGTTTTATTTTGTACAAGTATATAAACTACAATACAACAAAAATCAACATAAGTGTGTTACTAAGACAACTATTTGTTATTTTTAGTTGTGGCTACAATTAGAAAAAAGCCGATTATGTTATTTTACAGTTTACATGTACAATTTTGGTTTTTTGTCCATCCCAACTACTTATAATTGACATTTTGAAAATTGGAAATTTTGAAAACCACCTATATATATATATATATATATATATATATAGATTTCTGAATTGCGCAGCAAAGCGCGCCGGGTTCGCTATTATATATATACAATATTTGTGTGTATAAAGGAGAGTGTACTTTACCCGGGGACCTTTTTTCGATGTAATAGTGTATAATAGATACGCAGTATTGTCGTTACTGGTTATAGGAGAAACAATTATATAGAAGAAATTAGTACTTAATTATTATTGGTTGCCACCGGTTGTTCGGGCAGACCAGGTACAAAAACTTGCGTCAAATCGAATTTTTGAACACGGCCTACCGAGGTGGTACTTTGTCCGCGAACCAGGGTGGCCGAGTCGCGCTTACTGCAGCGATTACACCCAAAAGTACTCGAACAAACACGATTTTTTTTTTTTACGAATTATCATTTTTTACGGGCAACGAAGTGCGCGGGATCAGCTAGTATTTTATATAGGACTCGAAAATATCGCTAAATCACGACTCGTTTGTTTGCGGTTTATGAGACGTTGTAGGTATCACACGTGTATTTCACACGCATACTTATAAAAATAACTAGGACAGAGAATTGCTTACATAGTAAGTACCTACTGAACAATAAAAACATTTGAAATGTATAGGTACAATCATTTTGTAAATATCAGCATACACGCTACTTCAGAAAATAAAACGATGGAAGAAATGCCAGTAAAATTTAACCAATTTAGAAGAAATTTTTAGGCTTTATAACTAATGTACTCGAATATTATAGAAGTTTATAAATAAACTCTTATGCATGGTTGGGCGTTAACTCTTTAAAAGTTAAAATTAAGTAAAAAAGTTACGTTGATTTTAATTAAGTTAATTAACTCGTCAACTTATTTTTACGTTAACTTTTAACTTAATGAGTTAATTTTTTTTTAATTTAACGTGTTGACTTTAAGTTAATCTGTAATAACTTTTATAAAACCCTTAAAAAAAAAAAAAATAAATAAATATATTAGTATGAGAAAAATTTCAAAAGAAAATCAAAAAAAAAATTTGAAGCGAAGGAAATGTCACATTAGATATAAAACCATGTGAATATAAATAAATATATGAATAATTATATGTTTTTTTTTAAGTTAGGTTGATTTTATTTTCATAGTTAACTTTAAATTTAAAAAATATTAACTTTTAACTTAACTTTTTGTTTTTCAATTAACTTAATTTAACGAAGTATAAAAAAAAAGTTGTTCACTTGTCCAACCTTGCTCTTATTAGCAAGTAAATAAACTTAAGTAATTTCGGATGGTGAGAATTTGGAACTGTCTCCAAAGGTCACATAGTTTTGTATAGGTGAATCACGAGAGAATTTGCTCGAAAGTTGAAGTGATAGTCGCTCCGCTAATTTCCAACGCAGTGAATTTTTATAGAGAAATCATACAACACGTATATATAATCGTGCGAAAATTTAAATCACACGTTTAATAAAAGAAAAAACAAAAAACTTTCTATTTTATATTTTACATAATGCAATGATCGTAGCTTAGATTTACTTTGTCTCTACAAACATCTATTATATATACTGGTTCTGAAACAACACTGCACTCTTAAAAACAATACTACATATGTGCGGCACCTCATTAAAAAATTAAAAAATTAAATAAAACTGCTGTAAAATACGAGATTTTTAAACCCATTACGTAATACCAACTTAGCTATATGCCGGTTGCTCGCTGATGAACGCAAAATTACGTTTAAATTTTTTTTTTTTCGGCTTTACCCAATATAATATTATAGATATACTTAGGCTATATACTAAATATTAATAAATAATTATAATAATAATTATAATTGTTTATTTTGCAACCGAAAATCAACATTAACACAACAAAACATATCGAGTATTTAGGTACCAGTTATATTGTATTAATAACGTGAAAATATGATGATAATTTTTTCAAATAACTATTCACATTTTCATAGACTTTTCTGCTCTGAACACTGACATACTATTATATTATAGTCTACGGCTGTACATCGAATGAGTTTTGTAATGTATTCGTCTGTAGTACTTCTGATATGATGATCATAGCATACGAAAATAATGTTACTGAGTAATAGGTCAGTCACTCACAATTATTATTAATGGCGCTTGAAAAATCCGAAATTTGGAAACTTTTTATTAATATTTAGTTCAAAATTGTTATAACGCGTGAACTTCACTCGTTCTGTCGGAGTTTTCGCGAAAAACTGCAAAATTAACGTAACGACGTAAAAAAAGTACGTAAGCAAAAACTGAGAAAAACGATATTCTATAACTTTGTCACCGTGTGTAAGAAAATATTTTAACATGTGTTATAATACGCGTATCATTAATAGCGGAAAACTGAAAAAGTTTTACAAAACACGACTGTAAAAACTAAAAAATTCGAAACCATGTATAATCCATACTCATAATATAATCAACTGAAATCTACTAATTTATTATCCCCGTTGTACCGTATCCGACAATGTGGTGTAAAGTTCTCTTCTTTGTCCTTCCGAGAGACTACCTATAAAGCCAAGACTGGGCGTTAACTCGTCAAAAGTTAAAATGTAGTTAAAAAGTCAAGTTAACTAACTCGTTAACTAATTTTTGTTGATAACTTAATTAGTTAATTTTTTTTTTTAATTCAACGTGTTGACTCTAAGTTAATCTGTAATAATAAAAAAAAAATAAGTGTTTCCTAGGTGTACCAGGAAGACGATTTCAAAAGAAAATACAAAAAAAGTGTTTTGAAGCGGAGAAAATGTCATATTAGGTACAAAACCCGTAATAAAAATAAGAAATATCGTAACTTTTTTTCTGTCAGTTGATTTTTAATTTAATAAATTTGAAAAATTAACTTAACTCTTTGTTGTTTTTTCAATCGACGAGTCAAAAAAACTTGTTAACTTGCCCAGCTTTGAACTGATGCCGTATGAACATTATCGGACCACCAAGACTTTAGCCTAAATTTCTTCTCCCGGGGCCGGGGATACTATACTTTACGATTACGCTCGAAGCGGTGAAAAAAACAAAAACGGAAGGTAATGCAAGGCTGCAAACATCGTCAAGGAACCGACACGATACACTGTGCGTAGGCTACGCTCAGTGCTCGAGTTGAGGAGAAACGCGGAGGGAACGGGGTTCATTTTTACCGAATACTTTAGCGTATCCCTACAAATGTGTTCGCCGTATAGGAACTACACTATTTACTACAACAGCGTCTCACGTTGATTAGCACTCTCGGAACACTTAAGTGTATACTGCAGAAAAGCCCGTACAAGTTCCTGCGACGTTCCGTTTACCTAAGGACGTGTGCTGCACAACCGCGACTTCGCCAGATTCCTTCGGCCGCTGTCCGGAATCCGGTGCATCCATCTCCTCTTCGCCGGGACCACGCGACGACGGGGACGTCGAAACGTTCGCCGTGAACTCCGTCGAGACCAGCAACGGCGAAAGCGAGACCACCGCTACGAACGCGAACCACGCGGTACCGCGCGACATAACGGCGCCTATAGCTGGTGTTTGTACGCAAGTCAAGTGTCGACGTTTTTTTTGTTGTTTCGAAAAAGGAGAAAAAAAAGATGATTTATTTTTTAAAACTTATCGTTTCTATATTTTCGTCCTCGGTGCGCGTACCTGCCGTTGTTGCCGGGACGACGGTACTGCTGCAGCGTTGGACGAAGACGACGACGACGACGGCGAGCGCGTAATTGCCGAATAGAAAACGAGTATAACATATAAAAATATCGTATACGGTATTATAATTATACCCGGTTTTACGAAACCGACCGATCGACCGACCGTGGCCGTGGTGGCAGGCATACCATATACCGTCGCACGCGTGTCTAGTGACTGTCTCTACCGGCGGCGGGGCCTTGACCGAAAATACTTTCACGCCGGTATAAGTGGGTTACGTGGTTGGCTTGCGCTCGGTTACGTGCAGCTACCACGCTCGTGTCGTTCCGCCGACCGCGGTTAAGGTATCCGAACCGGACGCGCTCGCGGCGAAGAAGAAGATGATGGGTTCGACGACTTCACGGGCGGTACTGTCGCGGATGTACAACGTTGTCGTCGAACCGCGTGGAGAGTCCGGTCGGCGGGGTGCTGCGACAATGCCGACTGCAGCTGTAAGAACCGTATTAGAAAAGTTTTTTTTTCTTTTCGGTAAATGTTTAGCCCGCGTAAAAAAGTTTAAAATCACTCTACGCTACGCGGGTAGTTAGTTTGACGGAGTAGCGACTAGTAGTAGTACGCATTGAGCGGGTCACTGCAGGTTCGGAAGTCGTGGTTCAAACGCGCACAATACGTCCGAAAACGATGTGATGAATCGAAAAAACGATTCCGAGCATGGTCAGTTAGTTACTTTTAGTATACGTCGTGGTTAAAATCGAATTTTACCGAATAATTTCAATTTTATATTAAACCACCATCGCGTATTACCCGAAATAAGATATTCATCACGAACATTTCAAACTTTTCGCCGTAAAAGTGCAACGTTTCAAAGAAAAACCAAAGGACCAAAGTATCACCGGTATAGTTCACCGACCTATCGGAAAAGTTACTGACACTTTAAAAACCGGAGCATTCCTTCTACCCAAAAAAATTGTTCACAAACAAAACAAAAAACGACTGTGCGGTGTGAAAGCAACAACGCGTTACAGCTAGAGGTTCGCCGTGGTCGGAATGAACACAAATTGATATTCCTTCCCTTGGGCCAAACTATCATTTGGAAGTGTTCGTGTAGTGCGCGAAATAAGTGGAGGAGGGAAGATTCAGATTTTTTCATATCTTTAAATAAACAAAAAAAAAAATTTTTAATTGAATATAATATTTAATATTTCGATCGTATCTGTATGTGTTTAGCTAAACACTGCGTACAGTATTCAACAAAAATTAGCAACTTTTTAACGTAAAAATCTTCAAAAATAGACGTTTAAATGTAAGCATATTGTACTAACTATAGGTTAAACTCTTAAATACTTTATTGGTATGGGTTTGAATGTATTAAAAACACACAATTTATTGAAAATATTTTTGTGGTCTTACCAAAAACCTAGTTATTTTTATACGTAATACGAAAATATGACCCATGAATAAACGACATCACCATGACAATAAACACCTATAAATATGACCTAAAAATTGTAAATTATGCCTTGAATATCTGAAATTTGCCAAAACATGCACTAAAACTTAACGTAATTTAGTTCAAAATTGTGTAAAACAATTTTTCACATTGTCAAGTTCAAAATTGTTGATTTATTTTGCATTTTTTGAACTTTTTATTTAAATTCCAAGTGCGTTTTTGACATTTTAGCGTGAAATCCGTATCATGTTTTTAGAGCAATTGCATACTGTAATATTGAATTTTGTACTCTGAATAATATTCGTCTAGATTCGTCTGTACTCTAAAACTGTTTTCCCGTATTTTCTATCGGTTGTTCATTAATTTTAGTTTGTAAAAATTTGTTTTGTACATTTAAAACGTTCACTGCTAATAATTAATACCCCGGAATCTTGGCTCAATATTATTAAAAAAAAAAATCTCTTTTTTTTTGCTCTTGTTTCGGAAAAGTTATGAAAATCGTTATTTTTATGTCATTTTTTCGAGGTCATTGAAGGCGTTTTTTCTTTAGAATTTTTAACGGCCTCAAAATCCTAATCCTATAATAATTATGATCCATTACCGCGAGCATTACGCGTTCGACTGAATGTTGCGCCCGCGGTTTTCCTGCTCGCATAACGAGATTTTGCAGGTTTTGTTTGTTTTGCATATTTTCTCGATTGAACCGCAAAAGTCGTGTGCAAAGCGCGATCTGTTCGAACGCTCATCAACAAAATTTTGGCAGTCAATAACAATAATCTGTGTTTGTCCTGTCAATTCTAAAATCACGCGTGCCCACCATTATATTATTATAGTTTAAATATCATGATTTCACATCCAACGTTCGTAATTGTACACGAAAAAGTTTGTTCTGGGGTGCGGTATAATCGCTGGTGATCTACTTCAATCGCTTCCCTAAAATACGTGCGACGAAGGGCGTTCTATCAAGCGCCGCGTTTGCAAAAATAAGGTTTGCTATTTATAGGTAGGTGTATAATATTATATGTTATAACGTACGTGTAATATTCGGTGAAAATAACATACCTATATTGGAGTGTTCCTAATGCGTTATAAAGTAATTTATTCTTTCATCTTTGTTGAAACGTATTAAAAATTATGTGTTTTTTCGATCGTTTTTTGATCCTATTTGAAAACGCGAGCAATCACTGTCTCTCATTGTATACGATCCGTCACGGCCTGGTATTAATTTCACGCGGTGTCAAACAATATAGCGGCACTGATTATGGCTTAAGTCGCGCTAAATATATAGCCAAATATAGTTGGGTACTCGTGAATCACACAACTGCACTTATACTATACTTTACGTTGCGTATAACATACAATAATCTACATATCAGTCGGTTTTGAAACGCCAAACAAATTTTAAAATACCCTATATACTACTCTGCAGCGAGTTTATGTTGAAATAAAATAAAACGGTAAAACTCAAAGTGTTCCTTACGCAACGAGTGCATGTACCAGACAAAGAGGTTGCTGAAGATTTTTTTCATAAAACAAATGCACCAGACGGAATTGTTAATGGAGATGTCCGGCAGCTATTACTCTATGCCAATTATTTATGTACTAATGTAATGTACTTCGTGAAGAAGTCACTGCAGACATTCCTGAATCGTCATCTCAAACTTTAAACAAATAAAGAAGCCGATGGAATCAAAAGTTTCCCGAAAATTGGAAAAGAAACGTATACCCGAGAAACAGAAAAGATATATTTTAATTTCATGTGTTTTCAAACCTTTTCGCATAATAATATCCAACCAATATTATGGTTTTATCTTTGAAGTATATATGTATATGTTTCCACATTTATTCCTCAAAAACTATTCAAAATTGAAAAAAAAAAAAAACGATAAAAGCCAAAAAAATTATACTTTCACGTAAGAAATGTCTTCCTGTTTGTATTCGTGCTGCTTGTGTTAAGTTGTGTATTTGAAAGCATTATAGGCATTATAATATTATTGGATCATTACTCTCACGGCAGTCAGAGCTTCTTGTACTAATTATTAAGCCCTGTCAGTTTGTGTTTATTATGTTGACTGTTTGCTTATTTTACGGCGTTTTCTTAGGGGGGTTTTTTTTTGTGACCATGCCGATTTTTCGGGTAATGGATATTTTGTAACTATTACTCGTTTTTCGAAGGAAATTTTCTTCTTTTATCGACGAGCGTTCTATTGAACTAGAAAAAATAAGCATTTCTCTGACGTATACCGATAAAACGAATTCGTCCCGACGACCCGAATACATTTATTAGGGTCCGTAACCAACACAATTTTATCATTTGAACAAAAAAATTTTGTATAGTATTTAAAACAAAAGTGCATACCAGTAGTTGTAAAATGCCGGTTCTGGAGCCTCCTCCTCCTCATCCTCCTCCTCCTCCTCCTCCTCCTCCCCCCACCACTTTTTATTATTATTATTATTATTTTTTTTTTTTTTTTTTTATTATTATTATTATTATTATTTTTTTTT